>JAEIGP010000486.1:0-154040 GCA_018904095.1 Zaprionus ghesquierei | reverse complement strand
ACTTTTATGACAACTTTTTTTCCCTGTTTCGCCATATTTTGTTAAAAATCAATCGATTTTTGCCGAAAAAAGACATTTTGTTTATGTTTTGTCACTCTTATTAATCCTGCATTTAAAATTGTTCAATCCAAAACCATTTTAAAATTTCAACATTTTTGATGTTTAGGTAAGGGCCCCCCCTTATTACATTCTACAAAAACTTTGTTTCTCCATTACTTTGTTAAAAACCAATCGAACTTTTGCCGAAAAATGACATTTTGTTTATGTTTTGTCCCTCGAATTAGTCCTGCATTTAAAATTGTTCAATTCAGACCATTTTAAAATTTCAACATTTTTGATGTTTAGGTAAGGCTTCCCACTTATTACATTTTACGAAAACTTTGTTTCTACATCACTTTGTTAAGAATCAATCGATTTTTCCTAAAAATGACATTTTGTTTATGTTTTGTCACTCATATTAATCCTACATTTAAAATTGTTCAGTTTAGACCATTTTAAAATTTCAACATTTTTGATGCTTAGGTAAGGGTCCTTTCTTTCTACATCACTTTGTTAAGAATCAATCGATTTTTCCTAAAAATGACATTTTGTTTATGTTTTGTCACTCATATTAATCCTACATTTAAAATTGTTCAGTTTAGACCATTTTAAAATTTCAACATTTTTGATGTTCAGGTAAGGGTCCCCCATTATAATTTTTATAAAAACTTTGTTTTACCATAACTCTTTTAAAGACCAATCGATTTTTGCCGAAAAAAGACATTTTGCTTATATTGTTGTCACTCATATAAGTCTTGCATTTTAAGTTGTTAAACTGAGACCATTTTAAAATTTCAATATTTTTGATACTTAGGTAAGGTTTTCCCCAAAATGACATTTAAAATTATTTAATGTAGACCAAATAAAAATTTCAACATTTTTGATGTTTAGGTAAGCGTCCTTCCTTATCACCTTTACGAAAACTCTGTTTCGCCATTACCCTGTTAAAAAATCAATTTTTGCCGAAAAATGAAATTTTGTTTATGTTTTGTCACTCGAATTAGTCCTGCATTTAAAATTGTTGAATTCAGACCATTTTAAAATTTCAACATTTTTAATACTTAGGTAAGGGCCCCTTTTATCAATTTTACAAAATCTGTTGAAAATCAATCCATTTTCCCCAAAAATGACATTTAAAATTATTCAATGTAGACCAAATAAAAATTTCAATATTTTTGATGTTTACGTAAGGGTCCCCCCATAATTTTTACGAAAACTTTGTTTCTCGTTTACTTTGTTAAAAATCAATCGATTTTTCGGAAAAAGACTTTTTTGTTTTGTCACTCCTATTAATCCTGCATTTAAAATTAATCAATATAGACCATATAAAAATTTCAACATTTTTGATGTTTAGGTGGAAATCTTCCCTTATTACATTTTACAAGTTGTTTCTCCATTGCTTTTTAAAAACCAATCGATTTTTGCCGAAAAAAGACATTTTGTTTATGTTTTGTCACTCTTATTAATCCTGCATTTAAAATTGTTCAATCCAAACCATTTTAAAATTTCAACATTTTTGATGTTTAGGTAAGGGCCTCCCCTTATTACATTCTACAAAAACTTTGTTTCTCCATTACTTTGTTAAAAACCAATCGAACTTTGCCGAAAAATGACATTTTGTTTATGTTTTGTCCCTCGAATTAGTCCTGCATTTAAAATTGTTCAATTCAGACCATTTTAAAATTTCAACATTTTTGATGTTTAGGTAAGGCTTACCACTTATTACATGTTACGAAAACTTTGTTTCTACATAACTTTGTTAAGAATCAATCGATTTTTCGTAAAAATGACATTTTGTTTATGTTTTGTCACTCATATTAATCCTACATTTAAAATTGTTCAGTTTAGACCATTTTAAAATTTCAACATTTTTGATGCTTAGGTAAGGGTCCTTTCTTTACTCACTTTGTTAAAATCAATCGATTTTCCAAAAAACATTTGTTTAATCCATAAATTCAGTTTAGACCATTTTAAAATTTCGGCCTTCCTCATCACCTTTACGAAACTCCTTTTTTCCTGTTAAAAAAAATCAATTTTTGCCGAAAAATGAAATTTTGTTTATGTTTTGTCACTCGAATTAGTCCTGCATTTAAAATTGTTGAATTCAGACCATTTTAAAATTTCAACATTTTTAATACTTAGGTAAGGGCCCCTCTCATGAATTTTACGAAACCTGTTGAAAATCAATCGATTTTCCCCAAAAATGACATTTAAAATTATTCAATGTAAACCAAATAAAAATTTCAACATTTTTGATGTTTAGGTAAGCGTCCTTCCTTATCACCTTTACGAACACTCTGTTTCGCCATTACCCTGTTAAAAAAAATCAATTTTTGCCGAAAAATGAAATTTTGTTTATGTTTTGTCACTCGAATTAGTCCTGCATTTAAAATTTTTCAATTCAGACCATTTTAAAATTTCAACATTTTTGATGTTTAGGTAAGTGGCCCCCCTTATCAATTTTACTGATACTTTGTTTCTCCATAAATCTGTTAGAAAACAATTGATTTTCCCAAAAATGACATTTAAAATTATACAATGTAGACCAATTAAAAATTTCAACATTTTTGATGTTCAGGTAAGGGTCCCCCATTATAATTTTTATGAAAACTTTGTTTTACCATAACTCTTTTAAAGACCAATCGATTTTTGCCGAAAAAATTGACATTTTGCTTATATTGTTGTCACTCATATAAGTCTTGCATTTTAAGTTGTTAAACTGAGACCATTTTAAAATTTCAATATTTTTGATACTTAGGTAAGGATTTTCCCCAAAAATGACATTTAAAATTATTTAATGTAGACCAAATAAAAATTTCAACATTTTTGATGTTTAGGTAAGCGTCCTTCCTTATCACCTTTACTAAAAATCTGTTTCGCCAATACCCTGTTAAAAAATCAATTTTTGCCGAAAAATGAAATTTTGTTTATGTTTTGTCACTCGAATTAGTCCTGCATTTAAAATTGTTGAATTCAGACCATTTTAAAATTTCAACATTTTTAATACTTAGGTAAGGGCCCCTTTTATCAATTTTACAAAATCTGTTAAAAATCAATCCATTTTCCCCAAAAATGACATTTAAAATTATTCAATGTAGACCAAATAAAAATTTCAATATTTTTGATGTTTACGTAAGGGTCCCCACATAATTTTTACGAAAACTTTGTTTCTCGTTTACTTTGTTAAAAATCAATCGATTTTTCGGAAAAAAAACTTTTTGTTTTGTCACTCCTATTAATCCTGCATTTAAAATTAATCAATATAGACCATATAAAAATTTCAACATTTTTGATGTTTAGGTGGAAATCTTCCCTTATTACATTTTACGAAAAGTTAGTTTCTCCATTGCTTTTTTAAAAACCAATCGATTTTTGCCGAAAAAAGACATTTTGTTTATGTTTTGTCACTCTTATTAATCCTGCATTTAAAATTGTTCAATCCAAACCATTTTAAAATTTCAACATTTTTGATGTTTAGGTAAACGTCTCCCCTTATTACATTCTACAAAAACTTTGTTTCTCCATTACTTTGTTAAAAACCAATCGAACTTTGCCGAAAAATGACATTTTGTTTAGATTTTGTCCCTCGAATTAGTCCTGCATTTAAAATTGTTCAATTCAGACCATTTTAAAATTTCAACATTTTTGATGTTTAGGTAAGGGTCCTTCCTCATCACCTTTACGAACACTCTGTTTCGCCATTACCCTGTTAAAAAAAATCAATTTTTGCTGAAAAATGAAAGTTTGTTTATGTTTTGTCACTCGAATTAGTCCTGCATTTAAAATTTTTCAATTCAGCCCATTTTAAAATTTCAACATTTTTGATGTTTAGGTAAGTGGCCCCCTTATCAATTTTACTGATACTTTGTTTCTCCATAAATCTGTTAGAAAACAATTGATTTTCCCAAAAATGACATTTAAAATTATACAATGTAGACCAATTAAAAATTTCAACATTTTTGATGTTCAGGTAAGGGTCCCCCATTATAATTTTTATGAAAACTTTGTTTTGCCATAACTCTTTTAAAGACCAATCGATTTTTGCCGAAAAAAGACATTTTGCTTATATTGTTGTCACTCATATAAGTCTTGCATTTTAAGTTGTTAAACTGAGACCATTTTAAAATTTCAATATTTTTGATACTTAGGTAAGGATTTTCCCCAAAAATGACATTTAAAATTATTTAATGTAGACCAAATAAAAATTTCAACATTTTTGATGTTTAGGTAAGCGTCCTTCCTTATCACCTTTACGAAAACTCTGTTTCGCCATTACCCTGTTAAAAAATCAATTTTTGCCGAAAAATGAAATTTTGTTTATGTTTTGTCACTAGAATTAGTCCTGCATTTAAAATTGTTGAATTCAGACCATTTTAAAATTTCAACATTTTTAATACTTAGGTAAGGGCCCCTCTTATCAATTTTACAAAATCTGTTGAAAATCAATCCATTTTCCCCAAAAATGACATTTAAAATTATTCAATGTAGACCAAATTAAAATTTCAATATTTATGATGTTTACGTAAGGGTCCCCCCATAATTTTTACGAAAGCTTTGTTTCTCGTTTACTTAAACTCTGTTAAAAATCAATCGATTTTTCGGAAAAAAGACTTTTTGTTTTGTCACTCCTATTAATCCTGCATTTAAAATTAATCAATATAGACCATATAAAAATTTCAACATTTTTGATGTTTAGGTGGAAATCTTCCCTTATTACATTTTACGAAAAGTTAGTTTCTCCATTGCTTTTTTAAAAACCAATCGATTTTTGCCGAAAAAAGACATTTTGTTTATGTTTTGTCACTCTTATTAATCCTGCATTTAAAATTGTTCAATCCAAACCATTTTAAAATTTCAACATTTTTGATGTTTAGGTAAGGGTCTCGCCCTTATCACATTTATGACAACTTTGTTTCGCCATATTTTTGTTAAAAATCAATCGATTTTTGCCGAAAAAGACATTTTGTTTATGTTTTGTCACTCTTATTAATCCTGCATTTAAAATTGTTCAATCCAAACCATTTTAAAATTTCAACATTTTTGATGTTTAGGTAAGGGTCCTTTCTTTCTACATCACTTTGTTAAAAATCAATCGATTTTTCCGAAAAATGACATTTTGTTTATGTTTTGTCACTCATATTAATCCTACATTTAAAATTGTTCAGTTTAGACCATTTTAAAATTTCAACATTTTTGATGCTTAGGTAAGGGTCCTTCCTCATCACCTTTACGAACACTCTGTTTCGCCATTACCCTGTTAAAAAAAATCAATCAATCAACTTTGTTTCTCCATTACTTTGTTAAAAACCAATCGAACTTTGCCGAAAAATGACATTTTGTTTATGTTTTGTCCCTCGAATTAGTCCTGCATTTAAAATTGTTCAATTCAGACCATTTTAAAATTTCAACATTTTTGATGTTTAGGTAAGGCTTCCCACTTATTACATTTTACGAAAACTTTGTTTCTACATCACTTTGTTAAGAATCAATCGATTTTTCCTAAAAATGACATTTTGTTTATGTTTTGTCACTCATATTAATCCTACATTTAAAATTGTTCAGTTTAGACCATTTTAAAATTTCAACATTTTTGATGCTTAGGTAAGGGTCCTTTCTTTCTACATCACTTTGTTAAGAATCAATCGATTTTTCCGAAAAATGACATTTTGTTTATGTTTTGTCACTCCTATTAATCCTGCATTTAAAATTAATCAATATAGACCATATAAAAATTTCAACATTTTTGATGTTTAGGTGGAAATCTTCCCTTATTACATTTTACGAAAAGTTAGTTTCTCCATTGCTTTTTTAAAAACCAATCGATTTTTGCCGAAAAAAGACATTTTGTTTATGTTTTGTCACTCTTATTAATCCTGCATTTAAAATTGTTCAATCCAAACCATTTTAAAATTTCAACATTTTTGATGTTTAGGTAAGGGTCTCGCTTATCACTTTTATGACAACTTTGTTTCGCCATATTTTTGTTAAAAATCAATCGATTTTTGCCGAAAAAGACATTTTGTTTATGTTTTGTCACTCTTATTAATCCTGCATTTAAAATTGTTCAATCCAAACCATTTTAAAATTTCAACATTTTTGATGTTTAGGTAAGGGTCCTTTCTTTCTACATCACTTTGTTAAAAATCAATCGATTTTTCCGAAAAATGACATTTTGTTTATGTTTTGTCACTCATATTAATCCTACATTTAAAATTGTTCAGTTTAGACCATTTTAAAATTTCAACATTTTTGATGCTTAGGTAAGGGTCCTTCCTCATCACCTTTACGAACACTCTGTTTCGCCATTACCCTGTTAAAAAAAATCAATCAATCAACTTTGTTTCTCCATTACTTTGTTAAAAACCAATCGAACTTTGCCGAAAAATGACATTTTGTTTATGTTTTGTCCCTCGAATTAGTCCTGCATTTAAAATTGTTCAATTCAGACCATTTTAAAATTTCAACATTTTTGATGTTTAGGTAAGGCTTCCCACTTATTACATTTTACGAAAACTTTGTTTCTACATCACTTTGTTAAGAATCAATCGATTTTTCCTAAAAATGACATTTTGTTTATGTTTTGTCACTCATATTAATCCTACATTTAAAATTGTTCAGTTTAGACCATTTTAAAATTTCAACATTTTTGATGCTTAGGTAAGGGTCCTTTCTTTCTACATCACTTTGTTAAGAATCAATCGATTTTTCCGCAAAATGACATTTTGTTTATGTTTTGTCACTCATATTAATCCTACATTTAAAATTGTTCAGTTTAGACCATTTTAAAATTTCAACATTTTTGATGCTTAGGTAAGGGTCCTTCCTCATCACCTTTACGAACACTCTGTTTCGCCATTACCCTGTTAAAAAAATCAATTTTTGCCGAAAAATGAAATTTTGTTTATGTTTTGTCATCCGAATTAGTCCTGCATTTAAAATTGTTGAATTCAGACCATTTTAAAATTTCAACATTTTTAATACTTAGGTAAGGGCCCCTCTCATGAATTTTACGAAACCTGTTGAAAATCAATCGATTTTCCCCAAAAATGACATTTAAAATTATTCAATGTAGACCAAATAAAAATTTCAACATTTTTGATGTTTAGGTAAGCGTCCTTCCTTATCACCTTTACGAACACTCTGTTTCGCCATTACCCTGTTAAAAAAAAATCAATTTTTGCCGAAAAATGAAATTTTGTTTATGTTTTGTCACTCGAATTAGTCCTGCATTTAAAATTTTTTAATTCAGACCATTTTAAAATTTCAACATTTTTGATGTTTAGGTAAGTGGCCCCCCTTATCAATTTTACTGATACTTTGTTTCTCCATAAATCTGTTAGAAAACAATTGATTTTCCCAAAAATGACATTTAAAATTATACAATGTAGACCAATTAAAAATTTCAACATTTTTGATGTTCAGGTAAGGGTCCCCCATTATAATTTTTATGAAAACTTTGTTTTGCCATAACTCTTTTAAAGACCAATCGATTTTTGCCGAAAAAAGACATTTTGCTTATATTGTTGTCACTCATATAAGTCTTGCATTTTAAGTTGTTAAACTGAGACCATTTTAAAATTTCAATATTTTTGATACTTAGGTAAGGATTTTCCCCAAAAATGACATTTAAAATTATTTAATGTAGACCAAATAAAAATTTCAACATTTTTGATGTTTAGGTAAGCGTCCTTCCTTATCACCTTTACGAAAACTCTGTTTCGCCATTACCCTGTTAAAAAATCAATTTTTGCCGAAAAATGAAATTTTGTTTATGTTTTGTCACTCGAATTAGTCCTGCATTTAAAATTGTTGAATTCAGACCATTTTAAAATTTCAACATTTTTAATACTTAGGTAAGGGCCCCTCTTATCAATTTTACAAAATCTGTTGAAAATCAATCCATTTTCCCCAAAAATGACATTTAAAATTATTCAATGTAGACCAAATAAAAATTTCAATATTTTTGATGTTTACGTAAGGGTCCCCCCATAATTTTTACGAAAACTTTGTTTCTCGTTTACTTAAACTCTGTTAAAAATCAATCGATTTTTCGGAAAAAGACTTTTGTTTTGTCACTCCTATTAATCCTGCATTTAAAATTAATCAATATAGACCATATAAAAATTTCAACATTTTTGATGTTTAGGTGGAAATCTTCCCTTATTACATTTTACGAAAAGTTAGTTTCTCCATTGCTTTTTTAAAAACCAATCGATTTTTGCCGAAAAAAGACATTTTGTTTATGTTTTGTCACTCTTATTAATCCTGCATTTAAAATTGTTCAATCCAAACCATTTTAAAATTTCAACATTTTTGATGTTTAGGTAAGGGTCTCGCTTATCACTTTTATGACAACTTTGTTTCGCCATATTTTTGTTAAAAATCAATCGATTTTTGCCGAAAAAAGACATTTTGTTTATGTTTTGTCACTCTTATTAATCCTGCATTTAAAATTGTTCAATCCAAACCATTTTAAAATTTCAACATTTTTGATGTTTAGGTAAGGGTCCTTTCTTTCTACATCACTTTGTTAAAAATCAATCGATTTTTCCGAAAAATGACATTTTGTTTATGTTTTGTCACTCATATTAATCCTACATTTAAAATTGTTCATTAGACCATTTTAAAATTTCAACATTTTTGATGCTTAGGTAAGGGTCCTTCCTCATCACCTTATTCGAACACTCTGTTTCGCCATTACCCTGTTAAAAAAAATCAATCAACTTTGTTTCTCCATTACTTTGTTAAAAACCAATCGAACTTTGCCGAAAAATGACATTTTGTTTATGTTTTGTCCCTCGAATTAGTCCTGCATTTAAAATTGTTCAATTCAGACCATTTTAAAATTTCAACATTTTTGATGTTTAGGTAAGGCTTCCCACTTATTACATTTTACGAAAACTTTGTTTCTACATCACTTTGTTAAGAATCAATCGATTTTTCCTAAAAATGACATTTTGTTTATGTTTTGTCACTCATATTAATCCTACATTTAAAATTGTTCAGTTTAGACCATTTTAAAATTTCAACATTTTTGATGCTTAGGTAAGGGTCCTTTCTTTCTACATCACTTTGTTAAGAATCAATCGATTTTTCCGAAAAAATGACATTTTGTTTATGTTTTGTCACTCATATTAATCCTACATTTAAAATTGTTCAGTTTAGACCATTTTAAAATTTCAACATTTTTGATGCTTAGGTAAGGGTCCTTCCTCATCACCTTTACGAACACTCTGTTTCGCCATTACCCTGTTAAAAAAAATCAATTTTTGCCGAAAAATGAAATTTTGTTTATGTTTTGTCACTCGAATTAGTCCTGCATTTAAAATTGTTGAATTCAGACCATTTTAAAATTTCAACATTTTTAATACTTAGGTAAGGGCCCCTCTCATGAATTTTACGAAACCTGTTGAAAATCAATCGATTTTCCCCAAAAATGACATTTAAAATTATTCAATGTAGACCAAATAAAAATTTCAACATTTTTGATGTTTAGGTAAGCGTCCTTCCTTATCACCTTTACGAACACTCTGTTTCGCCATTACCCTGTTAAAAAAAATCAATTTTTGCCGAAAAATGAAATTTTGTTTATGTTTTGTCACTCGAATTAGTCCTGCATTTAAAATTTTTCAATTCAGACCATTTTAAAATTTCAACATTTTTGATGTTTAGGTAAGTGGCCCCCCTTATCAATTTTACTGATACTTTGTTTCTCCATAAATCTGTTAGAAAACAATTGATTTTCCCAAAAATGACATTTAAAATTATACAATGTAGACCAATTAAAAATTTCAACATTTTTGATGTTCAGGTAAGGGTCCCCCATTATAATTTTTATGAAAACTTTGTTTTGCCATAACTCTTTTAAAGACCAATCGATTTTTGCCGAAAAAGACATTTTGCTTATATTGTTGTCACTCATATAAGTCTTGCATTTTAAGTTGTTAAACTGAGACCATTTTAAAATTTCAATATTTTTGATACTTAGGTAAGGATTTTCCCCAAAAATGACATTTAAAATTATTTAATGTAGACCAAATAAAAATTTCAACATTTTTGATGTTTAGGTAAGCGTCCTTCCTTATCACCTTTACGAAAACTCTGTTTCGCCATTACCCTGTTAAAAAATCAATTTTTGCCGAAAAATGAAATTTTGTTTATGTTTTGTCACTCGAATTAGTCCTGCATTTAAAATTGTTGAATTCAGACCATTTTAAAATTTCAACATTTTTAATACTTAGGTAAGGGCCCCTCTTATCAATTTTACAAAATCTGTTGAAAATCAATCCATTTTCCCCAAAAATGACATTTAAAATTATTCAATGTAGACCAAATAAAAATTTCAATATTTTTGATGTTTACGTAAGGGTCCCCCCATAATTTTTACGAAAACTTTGTTTCTCGTTTACTTTGTTAAAAATCAATCGATTTTTCGGAAAAAAGACTTTTTGTTTTGTCACTCCTATTAATCCTGCATTTAAAATTAATCAATATAGACCATATAAAAATTTCAACATTTTTGATGTTTAGGTGGAAATCTTCCCTTATTACATTTTACGAAAAGTTAGTTTCTCCATTGCTTTTTTAAAAACCAATCGATTTTTGCCGAAAAAAGACATTTTGTTTATGTTTTGTCACTCTTATTAATCCTGCATTTAAAATTGTTCAATCCAAACCATTTTAAAATTTCAACATTTTTGATGTTTAGGTAAGGGTCTCGCTTATCACTTTTATGACAACTTTGTTTCGCCATATTTTTGTTAAAAATCAATCGATTTTTGCCGAAAAAAGACATTTTGTTTATGTTTTGTCACTCTTATTAATCCTGCATTTAAAATTGTTCAATCCAAACCATTTTAAAATTTCAACATTTTTGATGTTTAGGTAAGGGTCTCCCCTTATTACATTCTACAAAAACTTTGTTTCTCCATTACTTTGTTAAAAACCAATCGAACTTTGCCGAAAAATGACATTTTGTTTATGTTTTGTCCCTCGAATTAGTCCTGCATTTAAAATTGTTCAATTCAGACCATTTTAAAATTTCAACATTTTTGATGTTTAGGTAAGGCTTCCCACTTATTACATTTTACGAAAACTTTGTTTCTACATCACTTTGTTAAGAATCAATCGATTTTTCCTAAAAATGACATTTTGTTTATGTTTTGTCACTCATATTAATCCTACATTTAAAATTGTTCAGTTTAGACCATTTTAAAATTTCAACATTTTTGATGCTTAGGTAAGGGTCCTTTCTTTCTACATCACTTTGTTAAGAATCAATCGATTTTTCCGAAAAATGACATTTTGTTTATGTTTTGTCACTCATATTAATCCTACATTTAAAATTGTTCAGTTTAGACCATTTTAAAATTTCAACATTTTTGATGCTTAGGTAAGGGTCCTTCCTCATCACCTTTACGAACACTCTGTTTCGCCATTACCCTGTTAAAAAAAATCAATTTTTGCCGAAAAATGAAATTTTGTTTATGTTTTGTCACTCGAATTAGTCCTGCATTTAAAATTGTTGAATTCAGACCATTTTAAAATTTCAACATTTTTAATACTTAGGTAAGGGCCCCTCTCATGAATTTTACGAAACCTGTTGAAAATCAATCGATTTTCCCCAAAAATGACATTTAAAATTATTCAATGTAGACCAAATAAAAATTTCAACATTTTTGATGTTTAGGTAAGCGTCCTTCCTTATCACCTTTACGAACACTCTGTTTCGCCATTACCCTGTTAAAAAAAATCAATTTTTGCCGAAAAATGAAATTTTGTTTATGTTTTGTCACTCGAATTAGTCCTGCATTTAAAATTTTTCAATTCAGACCATTTTAAAATTTCAACATTTTTGATGTTTAGGTAAGTGGCCCCCCTTATCAATTTTACTGATACTTTGTTTCTCCATAAATCTGTTAGAAAACAATTGATTTTCCCAAAAATGACATTTAAAATTATACAATGTAGACCAATTAAAAATTTCAACATTTTTGATGTTCAGGTAAGGGTCCCCCATTATAATTTTTATGAAAACTTTGTTTTGCCATAACTCTTTTAAAGACCAATCGATTTTTGCCGAAAAAAGACATTTTGCTTATATTGTTGTCACTCATATAAGTCTTGCATTTTAAGTTGTTAAACTGAGACCATTTTAAAATTTCAATATTTTTGATACTTAGGTAAGGATTTTCCCCAAAAATGACATTTAAAATTATTCAATGTAGACCAAATAAAAATTTCAACATTTTTGATGTTTAGGTAAGCGTCCTTCCTTATCACCTTTACGAAAACTCTGTTTCGCCATTACCCTGTTAAAAAATCAATTTTTGCCGAAAAATGAAATTTTGTTTATGTTTTGTCACTCGAATTAGTCCTGCATTTAAAATTGTTGAATTCAGACCATTTTAAAATTTCAACATTTTTAATACTTAGGTAAGGGCCCCTCTTATCAATTTTACAAAATCTGTTGAAAATCAATCCATTTTCCCCAAAAATGACATTTAAAATTATTCAATGTAGACCAAATAAAAATTTCAATATTTTTGATGTTTACGTAAGGGTCCCCCCATAATTTTTACGAAAACTTTGTTTCTCGTTTACTTTGTTAAAAATCAATCGATTTTTCGGAAAAAAACATTTTGTTTTGTCACTCCTATTAATCCTGCATTTAAAATTAATCAATATAGACCATATAAAAATTTCAACATTTTTGATGTTTAGGTGGAAATCTTCCCTTATTACATTTTACGAAAAGTTAGTTTCTCCATTGCTTTTTTAAAAACCAATCGATTTTTGCCGAAAAAAGACATTTTGTTTATGTTTTGTCACTCTTATTAATCCTGCATTTAAAATTGTTCAATCCAAACCATTTTAAAATTTCAACATTTTTGATGTTTAGGTAAGGGTCTCCTTATCACTTTTTATGACAACTTTGTTTCGCCATATTTTTGTTAAAAATCAATCGATTTTTGCCGAAAAAGACATTTTGTTTATGTTTTGTCACTTTTATTAATCCTGCATTTAAAATTGTTCAATCCAAACCATTTTAAAATTTCAACATTTTTGATGTTTAGGTAAGGGTCCCCTTATTTTCTACGAAAACTTTGTTTCCTACTTTGTTAAGAATCAATCGATTTTTGCCGAAAAAGACATTTTGTTTATGTTTTGTCACTCATATTAATCCTGCATTTAAAATTGTTCAATTCAGACCATTTTAAAATTTCAACATTTTTGATGCTTAGGTAAGGGTCCTCCCCTTATTACATTCTACAAAAAAACTTTGTTTCTCCATTACTTTGTTAAAAACCAATCGAACTTTGCCGAAAAATGACATTTTGTTTATGTTTTGTCCCTCGAATTAGTCCTGCATTTAAAATTGTTCAATTCAGACCATTTTAAAATTTCAACATTTTTGATGTTTAGGTAAGGCTTCCCACTTATTACATTTTACGAAAACTTTGTTTCTACATCACTTTGTTAAGAATCAATCGATTTTTCCTAAAAATGACATTTTGTTTATGTTTTGTCACTCATATTAATCCTACATTTAAAATTGTTCAGTTTAGACCATTTTAAAATTTCAACATTTTTGATGCTTAGGTAAGGGTCCTTTCTTTCTACATTTACGAACACTCACCAATTTTTGCCGAAAAATGAAATTTTGTTTATGTTTTGTCATCCGAATTAGTCCTGCATTTAAAATTGTTGAATTCAGACCATTTTAAAATTTCAACATTTTTAATACTTAGGTAAGGGCCCCTCTCATGAATTTTACGAAACCTGTTGAAAATCAATCGATTTTCCCCAAAAATGACATTTAAAATTATTCAATGTAGACCAAATAAAAATTTCAACATTTTTGATGTTTAGGTAAGCGTCCTTCCTTATCACCTTTACGAACACTCTGTTTCGCCATTACCCTGTTAAAAAAAATCAATTTTTGACGAAAAATGAAATTTTGTTTATGTTTTGTCACTCGAATTAGTCCTGCATTTAAAATTTTTTAATTCAGACCATTTTAAAATTTCAACATTTTTGATGTTTAGGTAAGTGGCCCCCCTTATCAATTTTACTGATACTTTGTTTCTCCATAAATCTGTTAGAAAACAATTGATTTTCCCAAAAATGACATTTAAAATTATACAATGTAGACCAATTAAAAATTTCAACATTTTTGATGTTCAGGTAAGGGTCCCCCATTATAATTTTTATGAAAACTTTGTTTTGCCATAACTCTTTTAAAGACCAATCGATTTTTGCCGAAAAAAGACATTTTGCTTATATTGTTGTCACTCATATAAGTCTTGCATTTTAAGTTGTTAAACTGAGACCATTTTAAAATTTCAATATTTTTGATACTTAGGTAAGGATTTTCCCCAAAAATGACATTTAAAATTATTCAATGTAGACCAAATAAAAATTTCAACATTTTTGATGTTTAGGTAAGCGTCCTTTCTTATCACCTTTACGAAAACTCTGTTTCGCCATTACCCTGTTAAAAAATCAATTTTTGCCGAAAAATGAAATTTTGTTTATGTTTTGTCACTCGAATTAGTCCTGCATTTAAAATTGTTGAATTCAGACCATTTTAAAATTTCAACATTTTTAATACTTAGGTAGGGGCCCCTCTTATCAATTTTACAAAATCTGTTGAAAATCAACCCATTTTCCCCAAAAATGACATTTAAAATTATTCAATGTAGACCAAATAAAAATTTCAATATTTTTGATGTTTACGTAAGGGTCCCCCCATAATTTTTACGAAAACTTTGTTTCCCGTTTACTTTGTTAAAAATCAATCGATTTTTCGGAAAAAAAACTTTGTGTTTTGTCACTCCTATTAATCCTGCATTTAAAAATAATCAATATAGACCATATAAAAATTTCAACATTTTTGATGTTTAGGTGGAAATCTTCCCTTATTACATTTTACGAAAAGTTAGTTTCTCCATTGCTTTTTTAAAAACCAATCGATTTTCGACGAAAAAAGACATTTTGTTTATGTTTTGTCACTCTTATTAATCCTGCATTTAAAATTGTTCAATCCAAACCATTTTAAAATTTCAACATTTTTGATGTTTAGGTAAGGGTCTCGCCTTATTACTTTCTACGACAACTTTGTTTCGCCATATTTTTGTTAAAAATCAATCGATTTTTGCCGAAAAATGACATTTTGTTTATGTTTTGTCACTCTTATTAGTCCTGCATTTAAAATTGTTCAATCCAAACCATTTTAAAATTTCAACATTTTTGATGTTTAGGTAAGGGTCCCTTTTTTTCTACATCAACTTTGTTCATAGAAAAATCAATCGATTTTTCCGAAAAATGACATTTTGTTTATGTTTTGTCACTCATATTAATCCTGCATTTAAAATTGTTCAATTTAGACCATTTAAAAATTTCAACATTTTTGATGTTTAGGTAAGGGTCCTTCCTCATCACCTTTACGAACACTCTGTTTCGCCATTACCCTGTTAAAAAAATCAATCAATAATTTGTTTCCATTTTTAAACCAATCGAACTTTGCCGAAAAATGACATTTTGTTTATGTTTTGTCCCTCGAATTAGTCCTGCATTTAAAATTGTTCAATTCAGACCATTTTAAAATTTCAACATTTTTGATGTTTAGGTAAGGCTTCCCACTTATTACATTTTACGAAAACTTTGTTTCTACATCACTTTGTTAAGAATCAATCGATTTTTCCTAAAAATGACATTTTGTTTATGTTTTGTCACTCATATTAATCCTACATTTAAAATTGTTCAGTTTAGACCATTTTAAAATTTCAACATTTTTGATGCTTAGGTAAGGGTCCCCACTTTCATTTTACTACATCACTTTGTTAAGAATCAATCGATTTTTCCGAAAAATGACATTTTGTTTATGTTTTGTCACTCATATTAATCCTACATTTAAAATTGTTCAGTTTAGACCATTTTAAAATTTCAACATTTTTGATGCTTAGGTAAGGGTCCTTCCTTATCACCTTTACGAACACTCTGTTTCGCCATTACCCTGTTAAAAAAAATCAATTTTTGCCGAAAAATGAAATTTTGTTTATGTTTTGTCACTCGAATTAGTCCTGCATTTAAAATTGTTGAATTCAGACCATTTTAAAATTTCAACATTTTTAATACTTAGGTAAGGGCCCCTCTCATGAATTTTACGAAACCTGTTGAAAATCAATCGATTTTCCCCAAAAATGACATTTAAAATTATTCAATGTAGACCAAATAAAAATTTCAACATTTTTGATGTTTAGGTAAGCGTCCTTCCTTATCACCTTTACGAACACTCTGTTTCGCCATTACCCTGTTAAAAAAATCAATTTTTGCCGAAAAATGAAATTTTGTTTATGTTTTGTCACTCGAATTAGTCCTGCATTTAAAATTTTTCAATTCAGACCATTTTAAAATTTCAACATTTTTGATGTTTAGGTAAGTGGCCCCCCCTTATCAATTTTACTGATACTTTGTTTCTCCATAAATCTGTTAGAAAAAACAATTGATTTTCCCAAAAATGACATTTAAAATTATACAATGTAGACCAATTAAAAATTTCAACATTTTTGATGTTCAGGTAAGGGTCCCCCATTATAATTTTTATGAAAACTTTGTTTTGCCATAACTCTTTTAAAGACCAATCGATTTTTGCCGAAAAAAGACATTTTGCTTATATTATTGTCACTCATATAAGTCTTGCATTTTAAGTTGTTAAATTGAGACCATTTTAAAATTTCAATATTTTTCATACTTAGGTAAGGATTTTCCCCAAAAATGACATTTAAAATTATTCAATGTAGACCAAATAAATATTTCAACATTTTTGATGCTTAGGTAAGGGTCCCCCCCTATAATTTTAACGAAAATTTTGTTTCGCCATAACTATATTAAAAACCAATCGATTTTTGCCTAAAAATTACATTTTGTTTATGTTTTGTCACTCCTATTAATCCTGCATTTAAAATTGTTCAATTCAGACCATTTTAAAATTTCAACATTTTTGATGTTTAGGTGAAGGGTTCCCTTATTACATTTTACGAAAACTTTGTTTCTCCATTGCTTTGTTAAAAAACCAATCGATTTTTGCCGAAAAAGACATTTTGTTTATGTTTTGTCACTCTTATTAATCCTGCATTTAAAATTGTTCAATCCAAACCATTTTAAAATTTCAACATTTTTGATGTTTAGGTAAGGGTCTCCCCTTATTACATTCTACAAAAACTTTGTTTCTCCATTACTTTGTTAAAAACCAATCGAACTTTGCCGAAAAATGACATTTTGTTTATGTTTTGTCCCTCGAATTAGTCCTGCATTTAAAATTGTTCAATTCAGACCATTTTAAAATTTCAACATTTTTGATGTTTAGGTAAGGCTTCCCACTTATTACATTTTACGAAAACTTTGTTTCTACATCACTTTGTTAAGAATCAATCGATTTTTCCGAAAAATGACATTTTGTTTATGTTTTGTCACTCATATTAATCCTGCATTTAAAATTGTTCAGTTTAGACCATTTTAAAATTTCAACATTTTTGATGCTTAGGTAAGGGTCCTTCCTCATCACCTTTACGAACACTCTGTTTCGCCATTACCCTGTTAAAAAAAATCAATTTTTGCCGAAAAATGAAATTTTGTTTATGTTTTGTCACTCGAATTAGTCCTGCATTTAAAATTGTTGAATTCAGACCATTTTAAAATTTCAACATTTTTAATACTTAGGTAAGGGCCCCTCTCATGAATTTTACGAAATCTGTTGAAAATCAATCGATTTTCCCAAAAAATGACATTTAAAATTATTTAATGTAGACCAAATAAAAACTTCAACATTTTTGATGTTTAGGTAAGCGTCCTTCCCTATCACCTTTACGAAAACTCTGTTTCGCCATTACCCTGTTAAAAAAATCAATTTTTGCCGAAAAATGAAATTTTGTTTATGTTTTGTCACTCGAATTAGTCCTGCATTTAAAATTGTTGAATTCAGACCATTTTAAAATTTCAACATTTTTAATACTTAGGTAAGGGCCCCTCTTATCAATTTTACGAAATCTGTTGAAAATCAATCCATTTTCCCCAAAAATGACATTTAAAATTATTCAATGTAGACTAAATAAAAATTTCAACATTTTTGATGTTTACGTAAAGGTCCCCCTTATCAATTTTACGAAAACTTTGTTTCTCCATAAATTTGTTAAAAATCAATCGATTTTAAAATTCATTTTTTTATTGTTGTCACTCATATTGCCTGATTTAAAAATGAAAAAAGACATTTTGTTTATGTTTTGTCACTCTTATTAATCCTGCATTTAAAATTGTTCAATCCAAACCATTTTAAAATTTCAACATTTTTGATGTTTAGGTAAGGGTCTCGCTTATCACTTTTATGACAACTTTGTTTCGCCATATTTTTGTTAAAAATCAATCGATTTTTGCCGAAAAAGACATTTTGTTTAGGTTTGGTCACTTTTATTAATCCTGCATTTAAAATTGTTCAATCCAAACCATTTTAAAATTTCAACATTTTTGATGTTTAGGTAAGGGTCCTTTTTTTCTACATCACTTTGTTAGGAATCAATCGATTTTTCCGAAAATGACATTTTCTTATGTTTTGTCACTCATATTAATCCTACATTTAAAATTGTTCAGTTTAGACCATTTAAAAATTTCAACATTTTGATGCTTAGGTAAGGGTCCTTCCTCATCACCTTTACGAACACCTGTTTCGCCATTAAAAAAAATCAATCAATCAACTTTGTTTCGCCATTACTTTGTTAAAAACCAATCGAACTTTGCCGAAAAATGACATTTTGTTTATGTTTTGTCCCTCGAATTAGTCCTGCATTTAAAATTGTTCAATTCAGACCATTTTAAAATTTTAACATTTTTGATGTTTAGGTAAGGCTTCCCACTTATTACATTTTACGAAAACTTTGTTTCTACATCACTTTGTTAAGAATCAATCGATTTTTCCGAAAAATGACATTTTGTTTATGTTTTGTCACTCATATTAATCCTGCATTTAAAATTGTTCAGTTTAGACCATTTTAAAATTTCAACATTTTTGATGCTTAGGTAAGGGTCCTTCCTCATCACCTTTACTAACACTCTGTTTCGCCATTACCCTGTTAAAAAAAATCAATTTTTGCCGAAAAATGAAATTTTGTTTATGTTTTGTCACTCGAGTTAGTCCTGCATTTAAAATTGTTGAATTCAGACCAATTTAAAATTTCAACATTTTTAATACTTAGGTAAGGGCCCCTCTCATGAATTTTACGAAATCTGTTGAAAATCAATCGATTTTTCCCAAAAATGACATTTAAAATTATTCAATGTAGACCAAATAAAAATTTCAACATTTTTGATGTTTAGGTAAGCGTCCTTCCTTATCACCTTTACGAAAACTCTGTTTCGCCATTACCCTGTTAAAAAAATCAATTTTTGCCGAAAAATGAAATTTTGTTTATGTTTTGTCACTCCAATTAGTCCTGCATTTAAAATTGTTGAATTCAAACCATTTTAAAATTTCAGCATTTTTAATACTTAGGTAAGGGCCCCTCTTATCAATTTTACGAAATCTGTTGAAAATCAATCCATTTTCCCCAAAAATGACATTTAAAATTATTCATTGTAGACTAAATAAAAATTTCAACATTTTTGATGTTTACGTAAAGGTCCCTCTTATCAATTTTACGAAAACTTTGTTTCTCCATAAATATGTTAAAAATCAATCGATTTTTAAAAAAAATCATTTTGTTCATATTGTTGTCACCATATTAGTCCTGCATTTAAAATGAAAAAAGACATTTTGTTTATGTTTTGTCACTCTTATTAATCCTGCATTTAAAATTGTTCAATCCAAACCATTTTAAAATTTCAACATTTTTGATGTTTAGGTAAGGGTCTCGCTTATCACTTTTATGACAACTTTGTTTCGCCATTATTTTGTTAAAAATCAATCGATTTTTGCCGAAAAAGACATTTTGTTTAGGTTTTGTCACTTTTATTAATCCTGCATTTAAAATTGTTCAATCCAAACCATTTTAAAATTTCAACATTTTTGATGTTTAGGTAAGGGTCCTTTTTTTCTACATCACTTTGTTAGGAATCAATCGATTTTTCCGAAAAATGACATTTTGTTTATGTTTTGTCACTCATATTAATCCTACATTTAAAATTGTTCAGTTTAGACCATTTAAAAATTTCAACATTTTTGATGCTTAGGTAAGGGTCCTTCCTCATCACCTTTACGAACACCTGTTTCCTTAAAAAACCAACAACTTTGTTTCGCCATTACTTTGTTAAAAACCAATCGAACTTTGCCGAAAAATGACATTTTGTTTATGTTTTGTCCCTCGAATTAGTCCTGCATTTAAAATTGTTCAATTCAGACCATTTTAAAATTTCAACATTTTTGATGTTTAGGTAAGGCTTCCCACTTATTACATTTTACGAAAACTTTGTTTCTACATCACTTTGTTAAGAATCAATCGATTTTTCCTAAAAATGACATTTTGTTTATGTTTTGTCACTCATATTAATCCTACATTTAAAATTGTTCAGTTTAGACCATTTTAAAATTTCAACATTTTTGATGCTTAGGTAAGGGTCCTTCCTCATCACCTTTACGAACACTCTGTTTCGCCATTACCCTGTTAAAAAAAAATCAATTTTTGCCGAAAAATGAAATTTTGTTTATGTTTTGTCACTCGAATTAGTCCTGCATTTAAAATTGTTGAATTCAGACCATTTTAAAATTTCAACATTTTTAATACTTAGGTAAGGGCCCCTCTCATGAATTTTACGAAACCTGTTGAAAATCAATCGATTTTCCCCAAAAATGACATTTAAAATTATTCAATGTAGACCAAATAAAAATTTCAACATTTTTGATGTTTAGGTAAGCGTCCTTCCTTATCACCTTTACGAACACTCTGTTTCGCCATTACCCTGTTAAAAAAATCAATTTTTGCCGAAAAATGAAATTTTGTTTATGTTTTGTCACTCGAATTAGTCCTGCATTTAAAATTTTTCAATTCAGACCATTTTAAAATTTCAACATTTTTGATGTTTAGGTAAGTGGCCCCCCTTATCAATTTTACTGATACTTTGTTTCTCCATAAATCTGTTAGAAAAAAAAATTGATTTTCCCAAAAATGACATTTAAAATTATACAATGTAGACCAATTAAAAATTTCAACATTTTTGATGTTCAGGTAAGGGTCCCCCATTATAATTTTTATGAAAACTTTGTTTTGCCATAACTCTTTTAAAGACCAATCGATTTTTGCCGAAAAAAGACATTTTGCTTATATTGTTGTCACTCATATAAGTCTTGCATTTTAAGTTGTTAAACTGAGACCATTTTAAAATTTCAATATTTTTGATACTTAGGTAAGGATTTTCCCCAAAAATGACATTTAAAATTATTCAATGTAGACCAAATAAAAATTTCAACATTTTTGATGTTTACGTAAGGGTCCCCCCATAATTTTTACGAAAACTTTGTTTCTCGTTTACTTTGTTAAAAATCAATCGATTTTTCGGAAAAAAGACTTTTTGTTTTGTCACTCCTATTAATCCTGCATTTAAAATTAATCAATATAGACCATATAAAAATTTCAACATTTTTGATGTTTAGGTGGAAATCTTCCCTTATTACATTTTACGAAAAGTTAGTTTCTCCATTGCTTTTTTAAAAACCATTAGATTTTTGCCGAAAAAAGACGTTTTGTTTATGTTTTTTCACTCTTATTAATCCTGCATTTAAAATTGTTCAATCCAAACCATTTTAAAATTTCAACATTTTTGATGTTTAGGTAAGGGTCTACCCTTATTACATTCTACAAAACCTTTGTTTCTGCATTACTTTGTTAAAAACCAATCGAACTTTGCCGAAAAATGACATTTTGTTTATGTTTTGTCCCTCGAATTAGTCCTGCATTTAAAATTGTTCAATTCAGACCATTTTAAAATTTTAACATTTTTGATGTTTAGGTAAGGCTTCCCACTTATTACATTTTACGAAAACTTTGTTTCTACATCACTTTGTTAAGAATCAATCGATTTTTCCGAAAAATGACATTTTGTTTATGTTTTGTCACTCATATTAATCCTGCATTTAAAATTGTTCAGTTTAGACCATTTTAAACATTTTTTTTTAACAGACATTTAAGGGTCCTTTCTTTCTACATCACTTTGTTAAGAATCAATCGATTTTTCCGAAAAATGGCATTTTGTTTATGTTTTGTCACTCATATTAATGCTACATTTAAAATTGTTCAGTTTAGACCATTTTAAAATTTCAACATTTTTGATGCTTAGGTAAGGGTCCTTCCTCATCACCTTTACGAACACTCTGTTTCGCCATTACCCTGTTAAAAAAAAATCAATTTTTGCCGAAAAATGAAATTTTGTTTATGTTTTGTCATCCGATGTAGTCCTGCATTTAAAATTGTTGAATTCAGACCATTTTAAAATTTCAACATTTTTAATACTTAGGTAAGGGCCCCTCTCATGAATTTTTACGAAACCTGTTGAAAATCAATCGATTTTCCCCAAAAATGACATTTAAAATTATTCAATGTAGACCAAATAAAAATTTCAACATTTTTGATGTTTAGGTAAGCGTCCTTCCTTATCACCTTTACGAAAACTCTGTTTCGCCATTACCCTGTTAAAAAAATCAATTTTTGCCGAAAAATGAAATTTTGTTTATGTTTTGTCACTCCAATTAGTCCTGCATTTAAAATTGTTGAATTCAAACCATTTTAAAATTTCAGCATTTTTAATACTTTGGTAAGGGCCCCTCTCATGAATTTTACGAAATCTGTTGAAAATCAATCCATTTTCCCCAAAAATGACATTTAAAATTATTCATTGTAGACTAAATAAAAATTTCAACATTTTTGATGTTTACGTAAAGGTCCCTCTTATCAATTTTACGAAAACTTTGTTTCTCCATAAATATGTTAAAAATCAATCGATTTTTCAAAAAAATTGCATTTTGTTCATATTGTTGTCACTCATATTAGTCCTGCATTTAAAATTGAAAAAAAGACATTTTGTTTATGTTTTGTCACTCTTATTAATCCTGCATTTAAAATTGTTCAATCCAAACCATTTTAAAATTTCAACATTTTTGATGTTTAGGTAAGGGTCTCGCTTATCACTTTTATGACAACTTTGTTTCGCCATGTTTTTGTTAAAAATCAATCGATTTTTGCCGAAAAAGACATTTTGTTTATGTTTTGTCACTTTTATTAATCCTGCATTTAAAATTGTTCAATCCAAACCATTTTAAAATTTCAACATTTTTGATATTTAGGTAAGGGTCCTTTTTTTCTACATCACTTTGTTAGGAATCAATCGATTTTTCCGAAAAATGACATTTTGTTTATGTTTTGTCACTCATATTAATCCTACATTTAAAATTGTTCAGTTTAGACCATTTAAAAATTTCAACATTTTTGATGCTTAGGTAAGGGTCCTTCCTCATCACCTTTACGAACACTCTGTTTCGCCATTACCCTGTTAAAAAAAATCAATCAATCAACTTTGTTTCGCCATTACTTTGTTAAAAACCAATCGAACTTTGCCGAAAAATGACATTTTGTTTATGTTTTGTCCCTCGAATTAGTCCTGCATTTAAAATTGTTCAATTCAGACCATTTTAAAATTTCAACATTTTTGATGTTTAGGTAAGGCTTCCCACTTATTACATTTTACGAAAACTTTGCTTCTACATCACTTTGTTAAGAATCAATCGATTTTTCCTAAAAATGACATTTTGTTTATGTTTTGTCACTCATATTAATCCTACATTTAAAATTGTTCAGTTTAGACCATTTTAAAATTTCAACATTTTTGATGCTTAGGTAAGGGTCCTTTCTTTCTACATCACTTTGTTAAGAATCAATCGATTTTTCCGAAAAATGACATTTTGTTTATGTTTTGTCACTCATATTAATGCTACATTTAAAATTGTTCAGTTTAGACCATTTTAAAATTTCAACATTTTTGATGCTTAGGTAAGGGTCCTTCCTCATCACCTTTACGAACACTCTGTTTCGCCATTACCCTGTTAAAAAAAAATCAATTTTTGCCGAAAAATGAAATTTTGTTTATGTTTTGTCATCCGATGTAGTCCTGCATTTAAAATTGTTGAATTCAGACCATTTTAAAATTTCAACATTTTTAATACTTAGGTAAGGGCCCCTCTCATGAATTTTACGAAACCTGTTGAAAATCAATCGATTTTCCCCAAAAATGACATTTAAAATTATTCAATGTAGACCAAATAAAAATTTCAACATTTTTGATGTTTAGGTAAGCGTCCTTCCTTATCACCTTTACGAACACTCTGTTTCGCCATTACCCTGTTAAAAAAAATCAATTTTTGCCGAAAAATGAAATTTTGTTTATGTTTTGTCACTCGAATTAGTCCTGCATTTAAAATTTTTCAATTCAGACCATTTTAAAATTTCAACATTTTTGATGTTTAGGTAAGTGGCCCCCCTTATCAATTTTACTGATACTTTGTTTCTCCATAAATCTGTTAGAAAAAAAACAATTGATTTTCCCAAAAATGACATTTAAAATTATACAATGTAGACCAATTAAAAATTTCAACATTTTTGATGTTCAGGTAAGGGTCCCCCATTATAATTTTTATGAAAACTTTGTTTTGCCATAACTCTTTTAAAGACCAATCGATTTTTGCCGAAAAAAGACATTTTGCTTATATTGTTGTCACTCATATAAGTCTTGCATTTTAAGTTGTTAAACCGAGACCATTTTAAAATTTCAATATTTTTGTTACTCAGGTAAGGATTTTCCCCAAAAATGACATTTAAAATTATTCAATGTAGACCAAATAAAAATTTCAACATTTTTGATGTTTACGTAAGGGTCCCCCCATAATTTTTACGAAAACTTTGTTTCGCCTTTACGTTAAACTTTAATTAATAAGCTTATTACTTTTTCGATTAAAAATCAATCGATTTTTCGGAAAAAAGACTTTTTGTTTGTTTTGTCACTCCTATTAATCCTGCATTTAAAATTAATCAATATAGACCATATAAAAATTTCAACATTTTTGATGTTTAGGTGGAAATCTTCCCTTATTACATTTTACGAAAAGTTAGTTTCTCCATTGCTTTTTTAAAAACCAATCGATTTTTGCCGAAAAAAAGACGTTTTGTTTATGTTTTTTCACTCTTATTAATCCTGCATTTAAAATTGTTCAATCCAAACCATTTTAAAATTTCAACATTTTTGATGTTTAGGTAAGGGTCTCCCCTTATTACATTCTACAAAAACTTTGTTTCTGCATTACTTTGTTAAAAACCAATCGAACTTTGCCGAAAAATGACATTTTGTTTATGTTTTGTCACTCATATTAATCCTGCATTTAAAATTGTTCAGTTTAGACCATTTTAAAATTTCAACATTTTTGATGCTTAGGTAAGGGTCCTTCCTCATCACCTTTACTAACACTCTGTTTCGCCATTACCCTGTTAAAAAAAATCAATTTTTGCCGAAAAATGAAATTTTGTTTATGTTTTGTCACTCAAGTTAGTCCTGCATTTAAAATTGTTGAATTCAGACCATTTTAAAATTTCAACATTTTTAATACTTAGGTAAGGGCCCCTCTCATGAATTTTACGAAATCTGTTGAAAATCAATCGATTTTTCCCAAAAATGACATTTAAAATTATTCAATGTAGACCAAATAAAAATTTCAACATTTTTGATGTTTAGGTAAGCGTCCTTCCTTATCACCTTTACGAAAACTCTGTTTCGCCATTACCCTGTTAAAAAAATCAATTTTTGCCGAAAAATGAAATTTTGTTTATGTTTTGTCACTCCAATTAGTCCTGCATTTAAAATTGTTGAATTCAAACCATTTTAAAATTTCAGCATTTTTAATACTTAGGTAAGGGCCCCTCTTATCAATTTTACGAAATCTGTTGAAAATCAATCCATTTTCCCCAAAAATGACATTTAAAATTATTCATTGTAGACTAAATAAAAATTTCAACATTTTTGATGTTTACGTAAAGGTCCCTCTTATCAATTTTACGAAAACTTTGTTTCTCCATAAATATGTTAAAAATCAATCGATTTTTCAAAAAAATTGCATTTTGTTCATATTGTTGTCACTCATATTAGTCCTGCATTTAAAATTGTTGAATTCAGACCATTTTAAAATTTTAACATTTTTGATACTTAGGTAATGGCCCCCCTTATCAATTTTAGGGAAACTTTGTTTCGCCATAAATCTGTTAAAAATCAGTCGATTTTTCCCGAAAAATTACATTTTGTTTATGTGTTATCACTCTTATTAATCCTGCATTCAAAATTGTTCAATTTAGACCAATTTTTGATACTTAGGTAAGGGTCCCCCCTTATAATTTTAACGAAAATTTTGTTTCGCCATAACTCTTTTAAAAACCAATCGATTTTTGCCGAAAAATCACATTTTGTTTATGTTATGTCACTCGAATAAGTCCGGCATTTAAAATTGTTGAATTCAGACCATTTTAAAATTTCAACATTTTTGATACTTAGGTAGGGGTCTTCCCTTATAATTTTAACGAAAATTTTGTTTCGCCATAACTCTTTTAAAAACCAATAGATTTTTGCCGAAAAATCACATTTTGTTTATGTTGTGTCACTCGAATTAGTCCTGCATTTATAATTGTTAAATTCAGACCATTTAAAAATTTCAATATATTTGATACTTAGGTAAGGGCCCCTCTCATGAATTTTACGAAATCTATTGAAAATCAATCGATTTTCCCCAAAAATGACATTTAAAATTATTCAATGTAGACCAAATAAAAATTTCAACATTTTTGATGTTTAGGTAAGCGTCCTTCCTTATAATCTTTACGAAAACTCTGTTTCGCCATTACTCTGTTTAAAACCAATTGATTTTTGCCGAAAATGACAATCTGTTTATGTTTTGTCTCTCATATTTGTCCTGCATTTAAAATTGTTCAATATAGACCATTTTAAAATTTCAACATTTTTGATGTTTAGAAAGGGGTCCTTCTGTATCACCTTTACGAAAACTTTCTTTCGCCATAACTTTGTTAAAAACCAATCTATTTTTCCGGAAAAATGACATTTTGTTTATGTTTTGTCACTCGAACTAGTCCTGCATTTAAAATTGTTAATATCAGACCATTTTAAAATTTCAACATTTTTGATGTTTAGGTAAGGGTCTCGCTTATCACTTTTATGACAACTTAGTTTCGCCATATTTTTGTTAAAAATCAATCGTTTTTTTCCGAAAAATCACATTTTGTTTATGTTTTGTCACTCGAATTAGTTCTGCATTTAAAATTTTTCAATTCAGACCATTTTAAAATTTCAACATTTTTTATGTTTAGGTTAGTGGCCCCCCTTATCACACTTACGAAAACTTGTTTCTCCATTACTCTGTTAAACTCCAATCGATTTCTGCCGAAACGTTACATTTTGCTTATATTGTTCTCACTCATATAAGTCTTGCGTTTTAAATTGTTAAATTCAGACCATTTTAAAATTTCAATATATTTGATACTTAGGTAAAGGCCCCTCCTATCAATTTTACGAAAGCTTTGTTTCTTTATAAATATGTTAGATTTTGATTTTGATATTTCCCAAAAATGACATTTAAAATTATACAATCTAGACCAATTAAAAATTTCAACATTTTTGATGTTTAGGTAAGGGTCCCCCATTATAATTTTTATGAAAACTTTGTTTCGCCATAACTCTTTTAAAGACCAATCGATTTTTGCCGAAAAAAGACATTTTGCTTATGCTTTGTCACTCATATTAGTCCTGCATTTAAAATTGTTGAAAACAGACCATTTAAAAATTTCAACATTTTTGATGTTTAGTTAAGGGTCTCGCTTATCACTTTTATGACAACTTTTTTTCGCCATATTTTTGTTAAAAATCAATCGTTTTTTTTTCCGAAAAATCACATTTTGTTTATGTTTTGTCACTCGAATTAGTCCTGCATTTAAAATTTTTCAATTCAGACCATTTTAAAATTTCAACATTTTTGATGTTTAGGTTAGTGGCCCCCCTTATCACACTTACGAAGACTTGTTTCTCCATTACTCTGTTAAAAACCAATCGATTTTTGCCGAATATTGTTGTCACTCATATAAGTCTTGCATTTTAAATTGTTAAATTCAGACCATTTTAAAATTTCAATATATTTGATACTTAGGTAAAGGCCCCTCCTATCAATTTTACGAAAGCTTTGTTTCTTTATAAATATGTTAGATTTTGATTTTGATATTTCCCAAAAATGACATTTAAAATTATACAATCTAGACCAACTAAAAATTTCAACATTTTTGATGTTTAGGTAAGGGTCCCCCATTATAATTTTTATGAAAACTTTGTTTCGCCATAACTCTTTTAAAGACCAATCGATTTTTGCCGAAAAAAGACATTTTGCTTATGCTTTGTCACTCATATTAGTCCTGCATTTAAAATTGTTGAAATCAGACCATTTAAAAATTTCAACATTTTTGATGTTTAGTTAAAGGTCTCGCTTATCACTTTTATGACAACTTTTTTTCGCCATATTTTTGTTAAAAATCAATCGTTTTTTTTTCCGAAAAATCACATTTTGTTTATGTTTTGTCACTCGAATTAGTCCTGCATTTAAAATTGTTCAATTCAGACCATTTTAAAATTTCAACATTTTTGATGTTAGGTAAGGCTTCCCACCTATTACATTTTACGAAAACTTTGTTTCTACATCACTTTGTTAAGAATTAATCGATATTTCCGAAAAATGACATTTTGCTTATATTTTTGTCACTCATATAAGTCTTGGATTTGAAATTGTTAAATTCAGACCATTTTAAAATTTCAATATATTTGATACTTAGGTAAGGGCCCCTCTCATGAATTTTACGAAATCTATTGAAAATCAATCGATTTTCCCCAAAAATGACATTTAAAATTATTTAATGTAGACCAAATAAAAATTTCAACATTTTTGATGTTTAGGTAAGCGTCCTTCCTTATCATCTTTACGAAAACTCTGTTTCGCCATTACTCTGTTAAAAAAATCCATTTTTGCCGAAAATGAAATTTTGTTTATGTTTTGTCACTCGAATTAGTCCTGCATTTCAAAATTGTTGAATTCAGACCATTTTAAAATTTCAACATTTTTAATACTTAGGTAAGGGCCCCTCTTATCAATTTTACGAAATCTGTTGAAAATCAATCCATTTTCCCCAAAAATGACATTTAAAATTATTCAAGACCAAATAAAAATTTCAACATTTTTGATGTTTACGTAAGGGTCCCCCTATAATTCTTACGAAAACTTTGTTTCTCGTTTACTTTGTTAAAAATCAATCGATTTTTCGGAAAAAGACTTTTTGTTTTGTGACTCCTATTAATCCTGCATTTAAAATTAATCAATATAGACCACATAAAAATTTCAACATTTTTGATGTTTGGTGGAAATCTTCCCTTATTACATTTTACGAAAACTTAGTTTCTCCATTGCTTTTTTAAAAACCAATCGATTTTTTGCCGAAAAAAGACATTTTGTTTATGTTTTGTCACTCTTATTAATCCTGCATTTAAAATTGTTCAATCCAAACCATTTTAAAATTTCAACATTTTTGATGTTTAGGTAAGGGTCTCCCCTTATTACATTCTACAAAAACTTTGTTTCTCCATTACTTTGTCAAAAACCAATCGAACTTTGCCTAAAAATGACATTTTGTTAATGTTTTGTCCCTCAAAGTAGTCCTGCATTTAAAATTGTTGAAATCAGACCAATTTAAAATTTCATAATTTTTGATACTTAGGTAAGGACCCCTCTTATCAGTTTTACGAAAACTTTGTTTCTCTATAAATATGTTAAAAATCTATCGATTTTTCAGAAAAATGACATTTTTTTCATATTGTTGTCATTCATATCAGTCCTGCATTTAAAATTGTTGAATTCAGACCATTTTAAAATTTTAACATTCTTGATACTTAGGTAATGGCCCCCCTTATCAAATTTACGGAAAGTTTGTTTCGCCATAAATCTGTTAAAAAGCAGTCGATTTTTTCCGAAAAATTACATTTTGCTTATGTGTTATCACTCTTATTAATCATGCATTCAAAATTGTTAAATTTAGTCAATTTAAAAATTTCAACATTTTTGATGTTTAGGTAAGGGGCCCTCCTTATCACATTTACGAAAACCTGATTCCCCATTACTCTGTTTAAAACCAATCGATTTTTGCCGAAAAATTACATATTGTTTATGTTTTGTCCCTTGAATTAGTCCTGCATTTAAAATTGTTCAATTCAGACCATTTTGAAATTTCAACATTGTTGAAACTTAAGTAGGGGTCCTTCCTTATCACCTTTACGAAAACTTTGTTTCGCGATAACTTTGTTAAAAACCAATCGATTTTTTCCGAAAAATTACATTTTGTTTATGTTTTGTGACTCGAATTAGTCCTGCATTTAACATTGTAGAATTCAGACTATTTTAAAATTTCAACATTTCGATGTTTAGGTAAGGGGCCCCCCTTATCACGTTCACGAAAACTTGATTCTCCATTACTCTGTTAAAAACCAATCGATTTTTGCCGAAAAATTACATTTTTTATTATATTGTTGTCACTCTTATTAATCCTGCATTTAAAATTGTTGAATTCAGACCATTTAAAAATTTTAACATTTTTGATACTTAGGTAAGGGTCCCTCTTATCAATTTTACGAAAACTTTGTTTCTCCATAGATCTGTTAGGAATCAATCGATTTTCCCCAAAAATGACATTTAAAATTATTCAATGTGGACCAATTAAAAATTTCAACATTTGTGATGTTTTCGTAAGGATCCCCCCTTATAAATATAGCCGCTACTCATAAAGTAGAAGGGTATTATAACTTTGTTCAAACCCAAAATGTATGTAACACGCAGAAGGAGACACCTCCGACCCCATAAAGTATATATATTCTGGGTCAGGATTAACAGCCGAGTCGATATAGCCATGTCCGTCTGTCCGTCTGTCCGTCTGTCTGTCCGTGTCAAAACCTAGATCTCAGCTATTATAAGAGCTAGGACTACCAAATTTGGTGACAATATGTGTTATTATTGCACGCTGATCAAGTTTATTTTGGATTTTGGCCACGCTCCCTTCCGCCCCCGTAAGTCGAAAAACAATTGATTACCTCTGAACCTCTTGTTTTCAGCTATTATAAAAGCTAGGACTACCAAATTTGGGGACAATATGTGTTATTATTGCACGCTGATCAAGTTTATTTTGGATTTTGGCCACGCCCCCTTCTGTCCCCGTAAATAGAAAAAATTGATTACAAGCGCAATTTTGATGCCATATTGTGTATTTTTGGTTTATATGATAACTATAGCTAGCCAAATGATCTGAAATTTGATAACAATCGGATAATGTAATGTAATGTAAGCAGCGATGCCGACCGCATCAAAAATTATATGTGTGCAAACATTTTTTGTTTATTTCAAATTTTGACTATGCCTAAATATTGTAAGTCCATCGCCTTTTACGGTCAAAATATGATTGTGACCGTTCTTTTTTGTTCCGCAAATAATTTTGATGTACGAGCAGCTGGGTAGCTGGTATATTACAGTCGAGCACACTCAAATGCAGCTTTCTTACTTGTTTTACGAAAATTTGTTTTTTTGTTAAATATTAGTCGATTTTTCCGAAAAAAGACGTTTTGCTTATGTTTTGTCACTCATATTAATCTTACATTAAAAATAAATCAATAAAGACCATTTTAAAATTACCTAAACATTTTTGATGTTTAGGTAAGAGTCCTTCCTTATCACATTTACGAAAATTTTGTTTCGCCATAACTCTGCTAAAAACCAATAAATTTTTACCGAAAAATAACATTTTGTTTATGTTTTGTCACTCGAATTAGTCCACCATTTAAAATTGTAGAATTCAGACCATTTTTAAATTTCAACATTTTTGATGTTTAGGTAAGGGGCCCCCCTTATCACATTTACGAAAACTTGATTCTCCATTTCTGTATTAACAAGTAAGAAAGCTACTCGAGTGTGCTCGACTGTAATATACCCGCTACCCAGCTGCTCGTACATCATTTATTTGCGGAACAAAAAATACGGCGACAATCATATTTTGACCGTAAAAGGCTATGGACTTGTAATATTTATGCAAAGTCAAAATCTAAAATAATAAAAAAAAAACATTTTTGCACACATTTAATTTTTGATGCGGGCGGGACTCGAACCCGTAAATGCATAATAGTGCTGTTCGTTTTGCAGTCCACAACTTAACCCATTTCACCACCGTACACGCACACTTGATTCGGCACAATGCTGCAAGCAACGCTGCCGGCAGCGTTGCTTACAGCTTTGGAAAATGTTAAGCTGAATAACTTCTTTGTTTATTATCCGATTGTTACCAAATTTTCAAAGGTCATCTGGCTAGCTATAGGTATCATGTAAATGAACAATATGGCATCATAATTGCGTGATCAGCGTGCAATAATAACACATATTGTCACCAATTTTGGTAGTCCTGGCTCTTATAATAGCTGAGATCTAGGATTTCACACGGACAGACAGACGGACAGACGGATATGGCTATATCGACTCGGCTGTTGATCCTGAACCAGAATATATATACTTTATGGGGTCGGAGGTGTCTCCTTCTGCCTGTTACATACATTTTCGATTTGAACAAAGTTATAATACCCTTCTACTCTATGAGTAGCGGGTATAAAAACCAATCGATTTTTGCCGAAAAATGACATTTTGTTAATGTTTTGTCACTCGAATTAGTCCTGCATTTAAAATTGTAGAATTCAGACCATTTTAAAATTTCAACATTTTTGATACTTAGGTAAGGGGCCCACCTTACAATTTTAACGAAAATTTTGTTTCCCCATAACTATTTTAAAAACCAATCGAATTTTGCCGAAAAAAGACATTTTGTTTATATTTTGTCACTCAAATTAGTCCTACATTTAAAATTTTTCAATTTAAACCATTTTGAAATTTCAACATTTCTGATGTTTAGGTAAGGGTTCTTCCTTATCACCTTCACGAAAACTTTGTTTCGCCATAACTTTGTTAAAAAGCAATCGATCTTTTCCGAAAAATTACATTTTGTTTATGTTTTGTTACTTGAATTAGTCCTGCATTATTATTGTACAATTCAGACCATTTCAAAATTTCAACATTTTTGATGTTTAGGTAAGGGTCTCGCTTATCAATTTTACGAAAACTTTGTTTAGCCATTGCTCTGTTAAAAATTAATCGTTTTTTCCCGAAAAATGACATTTTGCTTATGTTTTGTCACTCATATTACTCCAGCATTTAAAATTGTTCAATTCAGACCATTTAAAAATTTTAACATTTTCGATGTTTGGGTAAGGGTCCCCCCTTATTACATCTTACGAAAACTGACATGTTGTTAATGTTCTGACACTAGAATTAGTTCTGCATTTAAAATTTTTTAGTTCAGACCATTTTAAAATATCAACGTGTTTGATGCTTAGGTATGGGGCCCGCCTTATCACATTTACGAAAATTTGTTTCTCCATTACTCTGTTAAAAGCCAATCAATTTTTGCCGAAAAATTACATTTTGTTTATATTGTTTGTTTTTCATATTAGTCTTGCATTTAAAAATGTTGAATCCAGACCATTTTAAATTTTCAACATTTTTGATACCTAGGTAAGGGCCCCTCTTATCAATTTTACGAAAACTTTGTTTCTCCATTACTTTGTAAAAATCAATTATTTTTCCCGAAAACTGATATTTTCTTTATATTTTGTCACTCATATTAGTCCTGCATTTAAAATTGTTCAATTCAGACCATTTTAAAAATTCAATATTTTTGATACTTAGCCGATTCGATATAGCTATGTCCGTCTGTCTGTCCGGGTGAAAACCTAGATCTCAGCTATTATAAGAGCTAGGATTACCAAATTTGGTGACAATATGTGCTATTATTGCATTATTATAATTATTATAATTATACCCGCTACTCATAGAGTAGAAGGGTATTATAACTTTGTTCAAACCGAAAATGTATGTAACAGGCAGAAGGAGACACCTCCGACCCCATAAAGTATATATATTCTGGCTCAGGATCAACAGCCGAGTCGGTATAGCCATGTCCCTCTCTCCGTCTGTTTGTCCGTGTGAAAATCTAGATCTCAGCTATTATAAGATCTAGGACTACCAAAATTGGTGACAATATGTGTTATTATTGCACGCTGATCACGCAATTTTGATGCCATATTGTTCATTTACATGATACCTATAGCTAGCCAGATGATCTTTGAAAATTTGGTAACAATCGGATAATAAACACAGAAGTTATTTAGCTTACCGTTTTCCATAGCTGTAAGCAGCGCTGCCGGCAGCATAAAAAATTAAATGTGTGCAAAAAATTTTTTCTTAAGCCCGCTACTCATAGAGTAAAAGGGTATTTTAACTTTGTTCAAACCGAAAATATATGTAACAGGGAGAAGGAGACACCTCCGACCCCATAAAGTGTATATATTCTGGCTAAGGATCAACAGCCGAGTCGATATAGCCATGTCCGTCTGTCCGTCCGTTCGTCTGTCCGTCTGTCAGTCCATGAGAAAATGTAGATCTGATCTATTATAAGAGCTAGAACTACCAAATTTGATGACAAAATGTGTTATTATTGCACGCTGATCAAGTTTATTTTGGATTTCGGGCACGCCATATTGTTCATTTTCGGTTTATATAATAACTATAGCTAGCCAGATGGTCTCTGAAATCTTGGTAACAATCGGATAATAATCACAGAAGTTATTCAGCTTAACGTTTTCCATAGATCTGATCTATTATAAGAGCTAGGACTACCAAATTTGGTGATAATATGTGTCATTATTGCACGCTAATCAAGTTTGTTTTGGATTTTGGCCACGCCCCCTTCAGCCCCCGTAAATCGAAAAAATTGATTACAAGCGCAATTTTGATGCCATATTGTTCATTTTCGGTTTACACGATAACTATAGCTAGCCAGATGATCCAGATGGTAACAATCGGATAAAAAACACAGAGGTTATTCAGCTTTACGTTTTCCATAGCTGCTAGCAACGCTGCCAGCAGCGCTGCTTGCAGCATTGTGCCGAATAGTGTGTGCGTGTACGGTGGTGAAATGGGTTAAGTTGTGGACTGCAAAACGAAGAGTACTACTATGCATTTACGGGTTCGAGTCCCGCCCGCATCAAAAATTAAATGTGTGCAAACATGTTCTTTTTTATTTTTAGATTTTGACTTTGCATAAATATTGTAAGTCCATAGCCCTTTATGGTGAAAATATGATTGTGGCCGTTCCTTATTGTTCCGCAAATAATTTTGATGTACGAGCAGCTGGGTAGCGGGTATATTACAGTCGAGCACACTCGAATGTAGCTTTCTTACTTGGTTTTACGAAAACTTGGTTTCTCCTTTACTTTGTTCTAAATCAATCGATTCTTCAGAAAAAAGATATTTTGTTTATGTTTTGTCACTCATATTAGTAATGCATTTAAAATTATTCAATTTAGACCATTTTAAAATTTCAACATTTTTGATGTTTAGGTGGGGGTCTCCCCTTATTATGTTTATCGAAAACTTTGTTTCTCCATTACTTTTTTAAAAATCAATTATTTTTTCCGAAAACTGATATTTGGTTTATGTTTTGTCACTCATATTAGTCCTGCGATTAAAATTGTTCATTTCAGACCATTTTAAAATTTCAACATTTTTTATACTTAGGTAAGGGTCCTTTCTTATCACCTTTACGAAATCTTTGTTTCGCCATAACTCTTTTAAAAACCAATCAATTTCTGCCGAAAAATGACATTTTGTTTATGTTTTGTCACTCGAACCAGTCCAGCACTTAAAATTGTAGAATTCAGACCATTTTAAAATTTCTACATTTTTGATACTTGGGTAAGATACCCCTCTTATCAATTTTACGAAAATTTTGTTTTTCCATAAATCTGTTAAAAATCAATAGATTTATCCCGAAAAATAACATTTTGTATGTCATATTAGTCATGCATTTAAAATTGTTCAATTTAGACCATATTAAAATTTCAACATTATTGATGTTTAGGTAAGGGTCCTTCCTTATCACCTTTACGAAATCTTTGTTCCTCCATAAATTTTTTAAAAACCAATCGACTTATGCCGAAAAAAGACATGTTGTTTATTTTTTGTCACTCGAATTAATGCTGCATTTAAAATTATTCAATATAGACCATTTTATAATTTCAACATTTTTGATACTTAGGTAAGGGTCCTTCCTTATCACCTTTACGAAATCTTTTTTTCGCCATAACTCTATTAAAAACCAATTAAATTTTGCCGAAAAATGGCATTTTGTTTATGTTTTGTCACTCGAAATAGTCCTGCATTTAAAATTTTTCAATGCAGACCATTTTAAAATTTCAACATTTTTGATGTTTAGGTAAGGGTCCTTCCTTATCAACTTTACGAAAACTTTGTTTCGCCATAACTCTGTAAAAAACTAATCAATTTTTTGCCGAAAAATTACATTTTGATTATTTTTTGTCACACGAAGTAGTCCTGCATTTAAAATTGTTAAATTCAGTTTTTATCCATTATTCTGTTAAAAACCAATCGATTTTTGCCGAAAAATGACATTTTGTTTATATTTTTGTTACTCATATTAGTCCTGCATATAAAATTGTACAATTCAGACCATTTTAAATTTTCAATATTTTTGATACTTAGGTAAGAGCCCCTCTTATCAATTTTACGAAAACTTTGTTTCTCTATAGATCTGTTAGAAATCAATCGATTTTCCCCAAAAATGACATTTAACATTATTCAATGTACCCCAATTAAAAATTTCAACATTTTTGTTATTTTCGTAAGGGTCGCCCCTTATAATTATGCCCGCTACTTATGGAGTAGAAGGGTATTATAACTTTGTTCAAACCGAAAATGTTTGTAACAGGCAGAAGAAGACACCTCCGACCCTATAAAGTACATATATTCTGGCTCAGGATCAACAGCCGATTCGATAAAGCCATTTCCGTCTGTCCGACTGTCTGTCCGTGTGAAAACCTAGATCTCAGCTATTATAATAGCTAGGACTACCAAAATTGGTGACAATATGTGTTATTATTGCACGCTGATCAAGTTTATGTTGGATTTTGGCCACGCCCCCTTCCGCCCCCGTAAATCGAAAAAATTGATTACAAGCGCAATTTTGATGCCATATTCATTCATATATTGTTCATATTCATATTGTTTTGGTTTATATGATAACTATAACTAGCCAAAAGATCTCTGAAAATTTGATAACTATCGGATAATAAACACAGTAGTTATTCAGCTTAACGTTTTCCATAGCTATAAGCAGCGCTGCCAGCCGCATCAAAAATTAAATATGTGCAAACATTTTTTTCTTTATTTTAGATTTTAACTATGCCTAAATATTGTAAGTCCATGGCCTTTTACGGTCAAAATATAATTGTGGCCGTTCTTTATTGTTCCGCAAATAATTTTGATGTACGAGCAGCTGAGTAGCTGATATATTATAGTCGAGCACATTCGAGTGTAGCTTTCTTACTTGTTTTTACGAAAACTTGGTTTCTCCTTTGCTTTGTTAAAAATCAATCGATTTTTCCGAAAAAAGACATTTTGTTTATGTTTTGTCACTTATATTTATCCTTCATTTAAAATTAAGCAATATAGACCATTTAAAAATTTCATTTACATTTTTGATGTTTAGGTAAGTGTCATTCCTTATCACCTTTACGAAATCTTTGTTTCGCCGTAACTTTTTTAAAAACCAATCGATTTTTGCCGAAAATTGACTTTTTAACTATGTTTTCTCACTCGAACTATTCCTGCATTTAAAATTCTTGAATTCAGACCATTTTAAAATTTCAACATTTTTGATACTTAAGTAAGGGTCCTTCCTTCTTACCTTTACGAAAACTTTGTTTCGCCATAACTCTTTTAAAAACCAATAGATTTTTTCCGAAAAATGACTTTTTAATTATGTTTTGTCACTCGAACTAGACCTGCATTTAAAATTGTTGAGTTCAGTCCATTTTAAAATTTCAACATTTTTGATATTTAGGTAAGGGGCCCACTTTATAATTTTAACGAAAATTTTGTTTCGCCATAACTCTGCTAAAAACCAATAAATTTTTACCGAAAAATAACATTTTGTTTATGTTTTGTCACTCGAATTAGTCCACCATTTAAAATTGTAGAATTCAGACCATTTTTAAATTTCAACATTTTTGATGTTTAGGTAAGGGGCCCCCCTTATCACATTTACGAAAACTTGATTCTCCATTTCTGTATTAACAAGTAAGAAAGCTACTCGAGTGTGCTCGACTGTAATATACCCGCTACCCAGCTGCTCGTACATCATTTATTTGCGGAACAAAAAATACGGCGACAATCATATTTTGACCGTAAAAGGCTATGGACTTGTAATATTTATGCAAAGTCAAAATCTAAAATAATAAAAAAAAAACATTTTTGCACACATTTAATTTTTGATGCGGGCGGGACTCGAACCCGTAAATGCATAATAGTGCTGTTCGTTTTGCAGTCCACAACTTAACCCATTTCACCACCGTACACGCACACTTGATTCGGCACAATGCTGCAAGCAACGCTGCCGGCAGCGTTGCTTACAGCTTTGGAAAATGTTAAGCTGAATAACTTCTGTGTTTATTATCCGATTGTTACCAAATTTTCAAAGGTCATCTGGCTAGCTATAGGTATCATGTAAATGAACAATATGGCATCATAATTGCGTGATCAGCGTGCAATAATAACACATATTGTCACCAATTTTGGTAGTCCTGGCTCTTATAATAGCTGAGATCTAGGATTTCACACGGACAGACAGACGGACAGACGGATATGGCTATATCGACTCGGCTGTTGATCCTGAACCAGAATATATATACTTTATGGGGTCGGAGGTGTCTCCTTCTGCCTGTTACATACATTTTCGATTTGAACAAAGTTATAATACCCTTCTACTCTATGAGTAGCGGGTATAAAAACCAATCGATTTTTGCCGAAAAATGACATTTTGTTAATGTTTTGTCACTCGAATTAGTCCTGCATTTAAAATTGTAGAATTCAGACCATTTTAAAATTTCAACATTTTTGATACTTAGGTAAGGGGCCCACCTTACAATTTTAACGAAAATTTTGTTTCCCCATAACTATTTTAAAAACCAATCGAATTTTGCCGAAAAAAGACATTTTGTTTATATTTTGTCACTCAAATTAGTCCTACATTTAAAATTTTTCAATTTAAACCATTTTGAAATTTCAACATTTCTGATGTTTAGGTAAGGGTTCTTCCTTATCACCTTCACGAAAACTTTGTTTCGCCATAACTTTGTTAAAAAGCAATCGATCTTTTCCGAAAAATTACATTTTGTTTATGTTTTGTTACTTGAATTAGTCCTGCATTATTATTGTACAATTCAGACCATTTCAAAATTTCAACATTTTTGATGTTTAGGTAAGGGTCTCGCTTATCAATTTTACGAAAACTTTGTTTAGCCATTGCTCTGTTAAAAATTAATCGTTTTTTTCCCGAAAAATGACATTTTGCTTATGTTTTGTCACTCATATTACTCCAGCATTTAAAATTGTTCAATTCAGACCATTTAAAAATTTTAACATTTTCGATGTTTGGGTAAGGGTCCCCCCTTATTACATCTTACGAAAACTGACATGTTGTTAATGTTCTGACACTAGAATTAGTTCTGCATTTAAAATTTTTTAGTTCAGACCATTTTAAAATATCAACGTGTTTGATGCTTAGGTATGGGGCCCGCCTTATCACATTTACGAAAATTTGTTTCTCCATTACTCTGTTAAAAGCCAATCAATTTTTGCCGAAAAATTACATTTTGTTTATATTGTTTGTTTTTCATATTAGTCTTGCATTTAAAAATGTTGAATCCAGACCATTTTAAATTTTCAACATTTTTGATACCTATGTAAGGGCCCCTCTTATCAATTTTACGAAAACTTTGTTTCTCCATTACTTTGTAAAAATCAATTATTTTTCCCGAAAACTGATATTTTCTTTATATTTTGTCACTCATATTAGTCCTGCATTTAAAATTGTTCAATTCAGACCATTTTAAAAATTCAATATTTTTGATACTTAGCCGATTCGATATAGCTATGTCCGTCTGTCTGTCCGGGTGAAAACCTAGATCTCAGCTATTATAAGAGCTAGGATTACCAAATTTGGTGACAATATGTGCTATTATTGCATTATTATAATTATTATAATTATACCCGCTACTCATAGAGTAGAAGGGTATTATAACTTTGTTCAAACCGAAAATGTATGTAACAGGCAGAAGGAGACACCTCCGACCCCATAAAGTATATATATTCTGGCTCGTGATCAACAGCCGAGTCGGTATAGCCATGTCCCTCTCTCCGTCTGTTTGTCCGTGTGAAAATCTAGATCTCAGCTATTATAAGAGCTAGGACTACCAAAATTGGTGACAATATGTGTTATTATTGCACGCTGATCACGCAATTTTGATGCCATATTGTTCATTTACATGATACCTATAGCTAGCCAGATGATCTTTGAAAATTTGGTAACAATCGGATAATAAACACAGAAGTTATTCAGCTTACCGTTTTCCATAGCTGTAAGCAGCGCTGCCGGCAGCATAAAAAATTAAATGTGTGCAAAAAATTTTTCTTAAGCCCGCTACTCATAGAGTAAAAGGGTATTTTAACTTTGTTCAAACCGAAAATATATGTAACAGGGAGAAGGAGACACCTCCGACCCCATAAAGTGTATATATTCTGGCTAAGGATCAACAGCCGAGTCGATATAGCCATGTCCGTCTGTCCGTCCGTTCGTCTGTCCGTCTGTCAGTCCATGAGAAAATGTAGATCTGATCTATTATAAGAGCTAGAACTACCAAATTTGATGACAAAATGTGTTATTATTGCACGCTGATCAAGTTTATTTTGGATTTCGGGCACGCCATATTGTTCATTTTCGGTTTATATAATAACTATAGCTAGCCAGATGGTCTCTGAAATCTTGGTAACAATCGGATAATAATCACAGAAGTTATTCAGCTTAACGTTTTCCATAGATCTGATCTATTATAAGAGCTAGGACTACCAAATTTGGTGATAATATGTGTCATTATTGCACGCTAATCAAGTTTGTTTTGGATTTTGGCCACGCCCCCTTCAGCCCCCGTAAATCGAAAAAAATTGATTACAAGCGCAATTTTGATGCCATATTGTTCATTTTCGGTTTACACGATAACTATAGCTAGCCAGATGATCCAGATGGTAACAATCGGATAAAAAACACAGAGGTTATTCAGCTTTACGTTTTCCATAGCTGCTAGCAACGCTGCCAGCAGCGCTGCTTGCAGCATTGTGCCGAATAGTGTGTGCGTGTACGGTGGTGAAATGGGTTAAGTTGTGGACTGCAAAACGAAGAGTACTACTATGCATTTACGGGTTCGAGTCCCGCCCGCATCAAAAATTAAATGTGTGCAAACATGTTCTTTTTTTTATTTTAGATTTTGACTTTGCATAAATATTGTAAGTCCATAGCCCTTTATGGTGAAAATATGATTGTGGCCGTTCCTTATTGTTCCGCAAATAATTTTGATGTACGAGCAGCTGGGTAGCGGGTATATTACAGTCGAGCACACTCGAATGTAGCTTTCTTACTTGGTTTTACGAAAACTTGGTTTCTCCTTTACTTTGTTCTAAATCAATCGATTCTTCAGAAAAAGATATTTTGTTTATGTTTTGTCACTCATATTAGTAATGCATTTAAAATTATTCAATTTAGACCATTTTAAAATTTCAACATTTTTGATGTTTAGGTGGGGGTCTCCCCTTATTATGTTTATCGAAAACTTTGTTTCTCCATTACTTTTTTAAAAATCAATTATTTTTTCCGAAAACTGATATTTGGTTTATGTTTTGTCACTCATATTAGTCCTGCGATTAAAATTGTTCATTTCAGACCATTTTAAAATTTCAACATTTTTTATACTTAGGTAAGGGTCCTTTCTTATCACCTTTACGAAATCTTTGTTTCGCCATAACTCTTTAAAAAACCAATCAATTTCTGCCGAAAAATGACATTTTGTTTATGTTTTGTCACTCGAACCAGTCCAGCACTTAAAATTGTAGAATTCAGACCATTTTAAAATTTCTACATTTTTGATACTTGGGTAAGATACCCCTCTTATCAATTTTACGAAAATTTTGTTTTTCCATAAATCTGTTAAAAATCAATAGATTTATCCCGAAAAATAACATTTTGTATGTATTAGTCATGCATTTAAAATTGTTCAATTTAGACCATATTAAAATTTCAACATTATTGATGTTTAGGTAAGGGTCCTTCCTTATCACCTTTACGAAATCTTTGTTCCTCCATAAATTTTTTAAAAACCAATCGACTTATGCCGAAAAAAGACATGTTGTTTATTTTTTGTCACTCGAATTAATGCTGCATTTAAAATTATTCAATATAGACCATTTTATAATTTCAACATTTTTGATACTTAGGTAAGGGTCCTTCCTTATCACCTTTACGAAATCTTTTTTTCGCCATAACTCTATTAAAAACCAATTAAATTTTGCCGAAAAATGGCATTTTGTTTATGTTTTGTCACTCGAAATAGTCCTGCATTTAAAATTTTTCAATGCAGACCATTTTAAAATTTCAACATTTTTGATGTTTAGGTAAGGGTCCTTCCTTATCAACTTTACGAAAACTTTGTTTCGCCATAACTCTGTAAAAAACTAATCAATTTTTTGCCGAAAAATTACATTTTGATTATTTTTTGTCACACGAAGTAGTCCTGCATTTAAAATTGTTAAATTCAGTTTTTATCCATTATTCTGTTAAAAACCAATCGATTTTTGCCGAAAAATGACATTTTGTTTATATTTTTGTTACTCATATTAGTCCTGCATATAAAATTGTACAATTCAGACCATTTTAAATTTTCAATATTTTTGATACTTAGGTAAGAGCCCCCTCTTATCAATTTTACGAAAACTTTGTTTCTCTATAGATCTGTTAGAAATCAATCGATTTTCCCCAAAAATGACATTTAACATTATTCAATGTACCCCAATTAAAAATTTCAACATTTTTGATATTTTCGTAAGGGTCGCCCCTTATAATTATGCCCGCTACTTATGGAGTAGAAGGGTATTATAACTTTGTTCAAACCGAAAATGTTTGTAACAGGCAGAAGAAGACACCTCCGACCCTATAAAGTACATATATTCTGGCTCAGGATCAACAGCCGATTCGATAAAGCCATTTCCGTCTGTCCGACTGTCTGTCCGTGTGAAAACCTAGATCTCAGCTATTATAATAGCTAGGACTACCAAAATTGGTGACAATATGTGTTATTATTGCACGCTGATCAAGTTTATGTTGGATTTTGGCCACGCCCCTTCCGCCCCCGTAAATCGAAAAAATTGATTACAAGCGCAATTTTGATGCCATATTCATTCATATATTGTTCATATTCATATTGTTTTGGTTTATATGATAACTATAACTAGCCAAAAGATCTCTGAAAATTTGATAACTATCGGATAATAAACACAGTAGTTATTCAGCTTAACGTTTTCCATAGCTATAAGCAGCGCTGCCGGCCGCATCAAAAATTAAATATGTGCAAACATTTTTTTCTTTATTTTAGATTTTAACTATGCCTAAATATTGTAAGTCCATGGCCTTTTACGGTCAAAATATAATTGTGGCCGTTCTTTATTGTTCCGCAAATAATTTTGATGTACGAGCAGCTGAGTAGCTGATATATTATAGTCGAGCACATTCGAGTGTAGCTTTCTTACTTGTTTTTACGAAAACTTGGTTTCTCCTTTGCTTTGTTAAAAATCAATCGATTTTTCCGAAAAAAGACATTTTGTTTATGTTTTGTCACTTATATTTATCCTTCATTTAAAATTAAGCAATATAGACCATTTAAAAATTTCATTTACATTTTTGATGTTTAGGTAAGTGTCATTCCTTATCACCTTTACGAAATCTTTGTTTCGCCGTAACTTTTTTAAAAACCAATCGATTTTTGCCGAAAATTGACTTTTTAACTATGTTTTCTCACTCGAACTATTCCTGCATTTAAAATTCTTGAATTCAGACCATTTTAAAATTTCAACATTTTTGATACTTAAGTAAGGGTCCTTCCTTCTTACCTTTACGAAAACTTTGTTTCGCCATAACTCTTTTAAAAACCAATAGATTTTTTCCGAAAAATGACTTTTTAATTATGTTTTGTCACTCGAACTAGACCTGCATTTAAAATTGTTGAGTTCAGTCCATTTTAAAATTTCAACATTTTTGATATTTAGGTAAGGGGCCCACTTTATAATTTTAACGAAAATTTTGTTTCTCCATAACTTTTTTAAAAATCAATCGTTTTTTGCCGAAAAAAGACATTTTGTTTATGTTGTTGTCACTCATATTAGTCCTGCATTTAAAATTGTTCAATTTAGACCATTTTAAAATTTCAACATTTTTGATGTTTAGGTAAGGGGCCCCCTTTATCGCATTTACGAAAACTTGTTTCTCGATTATTCTGTTAATAACCAATCGATTTTTGCCGAATCATTACATTTTGTTTATATTGTTGTCACTCACATTAGTCTTGCATTTAAAATTGTTGAATTCAGACCATTTTAAAATATCAATTAAAAATTTCAACATTTTTGATATTTTCGTAAGGGTCCCCCCTTATAATTATACCCGCTACTCATAGAGTAGAAGGGTATTATAACTTTGTTCAAACCGAAAATGTATGTAACAGGTGGAAAGAAACACCTCCGACCCCATAAAGTACATATATTCTGGCTCAGGATCAACAGCCGATTCGATATAGCCAAGTCCGTCTGTCTATGTGAAAACCTAGATCTCAGCTATTCTAAGAGCTAGGACAACCAAAATTGGTGACAAAATGTGTTATTATTGCACGCTGATCAAGTTTATGTTGGATTTTGGCCACGCCCCCTTCCGCCCCCGTAAATTGAAAAAATTGATTACAAGCGCAATTTTGATGCCATATTCATTCATATATTGTTCATATTCATATTGTTTTGGTTTATATGATAACTATAACTAGCCAAAAGATCTCTGAAAATTTGATAACTATCGGATAATAAACACAGTAGTTATTCAGCTTAACGTTTTCCATAGCTATAAGCAGCGCTGCCGGCCGCATCAAAAATTAAATGTGTGCAAAAAATTTTTTCTTTATTTAAGATTTTAACTATGCCTAAATATTGTAAGTCCATGGCCTTTAACGGTCCAAATATGATTGTGGCCGTTCTTTATTGTTCCGCAAATAATTTTGATGTACGAGCAGCTGGGTAGCTGGTATATTTCAGTCGAGCACACTCGAATGTAGCTTTCTTACTTGTTTTTACGAAAACTTGGTTTCTCCTTTACTTTGTTAAGAATCAATCGATTTTTCCGAAAAAAGACATTTTGTTTATGTTTTGTCACTTATATTTATCCTTCATTTAAAATTAATCAACATAGACCATTTAAAAATTTCAACATTTTTGATATTTAGGTGGGGATCTCCCCTTATTATGTTTTACGAACAATTTTTTTCTCCATTACTTTGTTAAAAATCAATTATTTTTTCCAGAAATCTGATATTTTGTTTATGTTTAGTCACTCATATTAGTCCTGCATTTAAAATTGTTGAATTCAGACCATTTTAAAATTTCAACATGCTTGATACTTAGGTAAGGACCCTTCCTTATCACCTTTACGAAAACTTTGTTTCGCAATAACTTTGTTAAAAACAAATCGATTTTTGCCGAAAAATTATATTTTGTTTATGTTTTGTCACTCGAACTAGTCCTGCATTTAAAATTGGTGAATTCAGACCATTTAAAAATTTCAACATTTTTGATGTTTAGGTAAGGGTCCTTTCTTATTACCTTTAGGAAAACTTTGTTTCGCCAAACCTTTGTTAAAAAAAAATCGATTTTTGCCGAAAAATGACACTTTGTTTTTTTTTTGTCACTCAATTTAGTGCTGCATATAAAATTGTTGAATTCAGACCATTTAAAAATTTCAACATTTTTGATGTTTAGGTAAGGGTTCTTCCTTATTACATTTTACAAAAACTTTGTTTCTCCATTACTCTTTTAAAAATCAATTATTTTTCCCGAAATTTGATATTTTGTTTATGTTTTGTCACTCATATTAGTCCTGCATTTTATATTGTTCAATTCAGACCATTTTAAAATTTCAACATTTTTTATACGTAGCTAAGGGTCTCCCCTTATAATTTTTACGAAAACCTTGATTCGCCATAACTCTTTTAAAAGGTAACTCTGTAAAAAACCAATCAATTTTTGTCGAAAAATGACATTTTGTTTATCTTTTGTCACTCTTATTAGTCCTGCATTCAAAAATGTTGAATTCAGACTATTTTAAAGTTTCAACTTTTTTGATGTTATGTAAGGGTCTCCCCTTATTACATTTTACGAAAACTTTGTTTCGCCATTACTTTATTAAAAATCAATTATTTTTCCCAAAAACTGATATTTTGTTTATGTATTGTCATTTATATTAGTCCTGCATTTTATATTGTTCAAATCATACCATTTTAAAATTTCAACATTTTTGATACTTAGGTAAGGGTCCGCCCTTATAATTTTTACGAAAATTTTGATTCGCCATAACTCTTTTAAAAATCAATAGATTTTTGTCGAAAAAAAGACATTTTGTTTATGTTTTGTCTCTCATATTAGTCCTGCATTTAAAATTGTTCAATATAGACCATTTTAAAATTTCAACATTTTTGATGTTTAGGTAAGGGTCCTTCCTTATCACCTTTACGAAAACTTTGTTTCGCCATAACTCTGTAAAAAACCAATCAATTTTTTGCCGAAAAATTACATTTTGTTTATGTTTTGTCACTCTTATTAATCCTGCATTTAAAATTGTTGAATTCAGACCATTTTAAAATTTCAACATTTTTGATGTTTAAGTAAGGGTCTACCCTTATTACATTTTACGAAAACTTTGTTTCTCCATTACTTTGTTAAAAATCAATTATTTTTCCCAAAAACTGATATTTTGTTTATGTTTTGTCACTCATATTAGTCCTGCATTTTATGTTGTTCAAATCAGACCAATTTAAAATTTCAACATTTTTGATACTTAGGTAAGGGTCCGCCATTACAATTTTTACGAAAATTTTGATTCGCCATAACTCTTTTAAAAATCAATAGATTTTTGTCGAAAAAAAGACATTTTGTTTATGTTTTGTCCCTCATATTAGTCCTGCATTTAAAATTGTTCAATATAGACCATATTAAAGTTTCAACATTTTTGATGTTTAGGTAAGGGTCCTTCCTTATCACTTTTACGAAAACTTTGTTTCGCCATAACTCTGTAAAAAACCAATCAATTTTTTGCGGAAAAATGACAATTTGTTTATGTTTTGTCACTCGAACTAGTCCTGCATTTAAAAATGTTGAATTCAGACCATTTTAAAATTTCAACATTTTTGATATGTAGTTAAGGGCCCCTTTTATCAATTTAACAAAAACTTTGATTCGCCATAACTCTTTAAAAAAACAATAGATTTTTGTCCAAAAAAAGACATTTTGTTTATGTTTTGCCACTCATATTAGTCCTGCATTTAAAATTGTTCAATATAGACCATTTAAAATTTCAACATTTTTGATACTTAGGTAAGGGTCCCCCCTTATAATTTTTACGAAAACTTTGTTTCGCCATAACTCTTTTAAAAACCAATCGATTAATTTTTGATACTTAGGAAAGGGTCCCCCCTTATAATTTCAACAAAAATTTTGTTTCGCCATAACTCTTTTAAAAACCAATCGATTTTTCCGAAAAATTACATTTTGTTTATGTTTTGTCACTCTTATTAATCCTGCATTTAAAATTGTTGAATTCAGACCATTTTAAAATTTAATCATTTTTGATGTTTAAGTAAGGTCTCCCCTTATTACATTTTACGAAAACTTTGTTTCTCCATTACTTTATTAAAAATCAATTATTTTTCCCAAAAACTGATATTTTGTTTATGTATTGTCACTTATATTAGTCCTGCATTTTATATTGTTCAAATCATACCATTTTAAAATTTCAACATTTTTGATACTTAGGTAAGGGTCCGCCCTTATAATTTTTACGAAAATTTTGATTCGCCATAACTCTTTTAAAAATCAATAGATTTTTGTCGAAAAAAGACATTTTGTTTATGTTTTGTCTCTCATATTAGTCCTGCATTTAAAATTGTTCAATATAGACCATTTTAAAATTTCAACATTTTTGATGTTTAGGTAAGGGTCCTTCCTTATCACCTTTACGAAAACTTTGTTTCGCCATAACTCTGTAAAAAACCAATCAATTTTTTGCCGAAAAATTACATTTTGTTTATGTTTTGTCACTCTTATTAATCCTGCATTTAAAATTGTTGAATTCAGACCATTTTAAAATTTCAACATTTTTGATGTTTAAGTAAGGGTCTACCCTTATTACATTTTACGAAAACTTTGTTTCTCCATTACTTTGTTAAAAATCGATTATTTTTCCCAAAAACTGATATTTTGTTTATGTATTGTCACTTATATTAGTCCTGCATTTTATATTGTTCAAATCATACCATTTTAAAATTTCAACATTTTTGATACTTAGGTAAGGGTCCGCCCTTATAATTTTTACGAAAATTTTGATTCGCCATAACTCTTTTAAAAATCAATAGATTTTTGTCGAAAAAAAGACATTTTGTTTATGTTTTGTCTCTCATATTAGTCCTGCATTTAAAATTGTTCAATATAGACCATTTTAAAATTTCAACATTTTTGATGTTTAGGTAAGGGTCCTTCCTTATCACCTTTACGAAAACTTTGTTTCGCCATAACTCTGTAAAAAACCAATCAATTTTTTGCGGAAAAATGACATTTTGTTTCTGTTTTGCCACTCATATTAGGCCTGCGTTTAAAATTGTTCAATTATTTTTCCCGAAAACTGATATTTTTATGTTTTGTCACTCATATTAGTCCTGCATTTTATATTGTTCAATTCAGACCATTTTAAAATTTCAACATTTTTGATACTTAGGTAAGGGTCCGCCCTTATAATTTTTACGACAACTTTGATTCGCCTTAACTCTTTTAAAAATCAATAGATTTTTGTCGAAAAAGAGACATTTTGTTTATGTTTTGTCACTCAAATTAGTCCTGCATTTAAAAATATTGAATTCAGACCATTTTAAAATTTCAACATTTTTGATACTTAGGTAAGGGCCCCTTTTATCAATTTTACGAAAACTTTGATTCGCCATAACTCTTTAAAAAACCAATAGATTTTTGTCGAAAAGAAAAGACATTTTGTTTATGTTTTGCCACTCATATTAGTCCTGCATTTAAAATTGTTCAATATAGACCATTTTAAAAATTCAAAATTTTTGATACTTAGGTAAGGGTCCGCCCTTATAATTTTTACGAAAACTTTGATTCGCCATAACTCTTTCAAAAATCAATAGATTTTTGTCGAAAAAAAGACATTTTGTTTATGTTTTGCCACTCATATTAGTCCTGCATTTAAAATTGTTCAATATAGCCCATTTTAAAATTTCAACATTTTTGATAATTAGGTAAGGGTCCTTCCTTATCACCTTTACGAAAACTTTGTTTCGCCATAACTCTTTAAAAAACCAATCAATTAGTCCTGCATTTAAAAATGTTGAATTCAGACCATTTTAAAATTTCAACATTTTTGTTACTTAGGTAAGGGCCCCTCTTATCAATTTTACGAAAACTTTGTTTCTCCATAAATCTGTAAGAAATCAATCACTTTTACCCAAAAATGTCACTCATATTAGTCCTGCATTTAAAATTGTTCAATTCAGACCATTTTAAAATTTCAACATTTTTTATACTTAGGTGAGGGTCCCCCTTATAGTTTTTACGAAAACTTTGATTCGCCATAACTCTTTTAAAAACCAATAGATTTTTGTCGAAAAATTACATTTTGTTTATGTTTTGTCACTCATATTAGTCCTGCATTTAAAATTGTTCAATATAGACCATATTAAAATTTCAACATTTTTGATGTTTAGGTAAGGTTCCTTCCTTATCACTTTTACGAAAACTTTGTTTCGCCATAGCTCTGTAAAAAAACAATCAATTTTTTGCCGAAAAATGACATTTTGTTTATGTTTTGTCACTCGAATTAGTCCAGCATTTAAAAATGTTGAATTCAGACTATTTTAAAATTTCAACATTTTTGATATTTAGGTAAGGGCCCCTTTTATCAATTTTACGAAAACTTTGATTCGCCATAACTCTTTTAAAAACCAAAAGATTTTTCTCGAAAAACAGACATTTTGTTTATGTTTTGCCACTCATATTAGGCCTGCATTTAAAATTGTTCAATTATTTTTCCCGAAAACTGATATTTTTTTATGTTTTGTCACTCATATAAGTCCTGCATTTTATATTGTTCAATTAAGACCATTTTAAAATTTCAACATTTTTTATACTTAGGTAAGGATCCCCCCTTATAATTTTTACGAAAACTTTGATTCGCCATAACTCTTTTAAAAACCAATCAATTTTTGTCGAAAAAAAGACATTTTGTTTATGTTTTGCCACACATATTAGTCCTGCATTTAAAATTTGTTGCATTTTGCGTAAACAGCTGTTTATTTCGATATGACAACTATCGGAAGGGACAGCTGCCCTGGTATTGGGACATCTGCCGACAGAGTAAGCAGTGCAAACCAGTGGTGGCAGGGTTAGCGGGAAGAAATGGCCTTGAGAGAGATCTTCTTTTAATCCAATTCGGTCAGCGACCCTCACTCACCGTTAGGGAGAACCGCTGTTTGGCCTGTCGGTTAGATGCCCGAGGGCCCAAGTTTGTGACCGCCAACGTTTTTATTTTTGGGCCTCAGTCATAAAAAATAATTGCGATAAGCGGGCGAGGATTTTGAGCTGCGCTCAAAATATATAAGTGCGTGTGTGTTTTTTGAGTTTTTTTTTTATTATTATTTTAATAATATAATTTTTTGGTGTCCAGGAGCGAAGGAGTAACTACTACGACAAAAGCCGGAAAGAAGCAGTCTCCTGGTGAGTTTGTTCCAAGCGGAGTTCCGCCAGGAGACCCGTTTTACCTTGACCCTGCATCTACCTTCGAACCCATCCTCGTCAGCGCCCACAGCTAGGGCGCAGCGCGCCAAAGGCGCTCTTTGAGCAGCAGCGTCACAGCAGCAGCGTCACAGCAGCAGCGGAGAGCAGGAGAGCATTGCGCAGCGCCGCAACAGCGAGCGGCCGCCACAACACGGCGCGCCGCAGATACCCGACCCTTTAGATTAATTTAGTTTATAATTATGATTTAAGCAAATTTATTTATTCTTATGTGTTAGACGTTATTAGGTTTGTGTAGGTTTTGTGTAGGCAACTTGTATAATAAGTCATGTGAATTAAATGAGTAATTGTAACGTGGAATCAAAGATGAGTTGCTAAGAATTGTCATTTAGGGAGATGGGGCGGTCGTAGCGGGCCAGGATCGGACGAATCGGCTAGGGTGATGCTCCGAAACCGCGAGCAGGAACATCACATGGTAGGGTGGGTGCGCGGTGACCAATTTCGGTCACCAAACGTTGTTGTTGTTGGTTAACGTAGAATGTAATTGTTGTAGTTGTTGTGTGTAAGGCGTGATAAGTATCGAAATTCATCGGCATTTTGGTGCGGGCTCAAGGGCAGCGGGAAAAACCCCTCCCCTTGTGCAGCTGAGCTAGCCGGCACAACCCTGGAGAAAGCAGTCCGTAACAAAAATGGCGCCCAATAATAGAAAAAAACGGTAGAAATAAAGCGTCCGTATTGAGAGTCAATACGGCGATTAATTTCTACCAGCCGATGAATGGAGATACTTAGATGCCTCGCAGGAGGTGTGTGGAATGTGGGGGCATGTGTCCGGGCAAGGCGCGAGTCATGTTCTACCATGTAGGTGAGAACATTGTGCAGCGTACTTGCACTGGGCCATGTCCAACATCCAAGTGTGTTGCGTGTATTATATGTGTATACATGTAACATTGTTATTTGTTTTGTTTGTGTTTAACGTAGTAGATCGTCTGTTTTCGCTGGGCGTCTGTGTTCTTTAGTTCGGCCAATGGGGCTGAATGAGGATAGGTGACCCGTAAATGCCTAGGGCTAAACGCGATGCACCTCCTCGCGGGCTAAAGGGATGCACACCCAGTGAAAACGGATCCGATCGAACACCAGCCGCGTCCTTAACTGGCAACTGTCAACTAGGGTGACAGTTTGACCAGTTGACGAACGGCAAGAGTGTTTTGTTTGTCGCAGCAACAACATTAAGCGCAGAGTCGATCAGAGTCCACCGGCAGCGAAGTCGTTTTATCTCCCTTCCTTTGTTGTTTTGTGTAAAAATTTTGGTATAAAAAAAAGGAAAAAAAAATTTTTTTGGTATAAAAGTATAAAAAAAGGGGTCCTAAATAGTAATAGTCTAATAGTTTACCATGGCTGAGGACAAAAAGGTTGTTGGTGGTCCTTACCTGAGGTCAATGGGGTCAGTACCAGAGACAGGATGTGACATGGTCCACTGATGGAGAGGGCGCAGCCGGTTTCCAGATGTCGTTGGGAAGAGGAGGACTGCTGCGGACGCCTAAGAGCCGGGTCCAAGTTGTTCCACGGCCAGGAGACGAGGAGGAGGACACACGTCCGGAGGAGCCACATATGCAGCCGGAAGCGGGTCTGCAGAACATTAAATTGGACTCGACAGAGAGGTCTGCGGTAAATGCAGCTATTGCGCAGGCGGCGCAAACGTACCGGCACTCCGTGGAAAGCGAGATCGGGCAGACGCTGAAGCAGGAGCTACGACAAGGCTTCGTCGAGCTCATGAATTTGATGAACGATGTCCTGAGACCAGCTGGGGCCGAGTTACAGCCAAGGTGCAGCGCCGCAGTCGACCAGGATGTTGGAGTCGAGACCCACGTGCCCCGCGGCGCCGTTTCCAAGACTATCACCGGACCAGAGCAGCGACCTCCGATGCCGCCACCCAGGATCCCGCCGAAGGAGTGGCCGGAAGACAGCAGCAGCCCGGACATGGGTCCAAGGCGAGAGGCAGCTCGCATGCCTGCTGACGAGTCAGGTTACGCCAATAGTCCGCAATCGACACAGCACACCCGAGTGGAGCGATGGGGATTGTCCTTCGACGGCGAGGACAGGTTCAACTCTGTCGAAGATTTCATCTTCCGGATCGAATTCCTCCAGAGGCAGTACCGGTGTCCATGGGCGGAGGTATTGCGCTCCTTCCACGTGCTCCTAACTGGACGAGCGAGGGAGTGGTATTGGATCCACGTTAGGCACTCCACCCTCGACAATTGGATGCAACTGCGTCAGGCCCTCCTCGACCGTTTCCGCAGCTACCAGACAGAGCACGACAGGATGCATGAGTTGCTGCAGCGGGATCAGCAGGTCGGAGAAACCGTGGAGGACTACATCCACCACATGCGACGGCTGGCATCGAGGCTGGGCAAGCCCATGGCGGAGAGACACCTTGTCAAAATCATAAAAAAGGGTCTCCGAGAGAACATCGCTCGTTACGTCTACGCCATGGAAATATTTACCGTGGACGAGCTCCGGGACGAAGCGGCGGACGTCGAGCGAAGTTTTGGACGTCGAGGACGGACTTCGTATCCTCAGCCGGCAGCGTTTTCGGCTCCCACGAGGCTTCGCGTCCACGAGGTGGTTGGCCCGGAACCCGTGGAACCACCGGATCAAGTGGAGGAACTGCGCAAGTGGCCTCAGAAAGCTCCAGACAGGCCAGGGTGCTGGAACTGCGGAGCAGCAGGACACCTTTTCCGCGACTGCAACTCTGCATCCCGAAGATTATTCTGCTATCGGTGCGGTAGACCAGATACCGTTTCTCCGAAGTGCCCGGATTGCGCGGGAAACGCACGGCTGGGCTTGATGAGGACGGGAAACACGCGCCCGTAAATGAGTCCCGCCAAGAGGAAACTCCATTAGCCATAAGAATAAAAGATAAGATAGAAAATAAAATTACAGAGATTAAAAAAATACCACCAGATGGGAAACGTACGCTGCTAACTTTTGAAGAGAGGATGCGCCGGTATCTGGAAGCCAGAAGACGAATCTTCGAGGAGCATCAGGTGGCGGGCATGAGGCTCATATCCCGAAAAAATCCAAAAGGCGAGACAACGGTTCAAGCGGCGACGAAGCAGGCGTAGAGAGGTAGCGGCGGCCGTGATGCGTAGCCACGACAATGATCCCAGGCCATACGCTAAGATCAGCATAAATGGCGAGACAGTGTGGGGACTGCTTGACACCGGAGCATCCGTGAGCCTGCTTGGTCGTGGCAGTCGCGAGCTGTTGGACCGGTTGCAAGTACCGATGATCCGCTATTTCTCGCAAGTACGCACTGCCGCAGGAGAAGATCGATCGATCATTGGACGCGTGCGCGGGCAAAAGGTGAAAACCGTTAATTTTTTTGTTTGTCCATATTTGGAACAAACCGCCTACCTCGGAGTCGACTTCTGGCAGATGTTTCAGCTGGCTCCCGAAGTCATCGGTAAAGGTGCCTTACCGAACCAGGATCGTCAGGCGGCGGAACTGCAGGCGCATCGAAAGGCGCACTACACCGATGATAGCATCAACGAGGAGAACACAGACAAATGGGAATTGTCGGCGGAACAGGAAGAACGGCTGGAGCAGGTACAGCGTGAGTTTGAGCAGCATGGCCTCGGCAGGACCAGTGTCGATTTCCACACGATCGAGCTCGTCGAAGGAGCAAAAATCTTCAAAGACCGACCGTATCCGATGTCACCAGCAAGGCAAGCGGTGATTGAGGAAGAAGTAGATAAGATGCTAGCGCTCGGAGTCATCAAGGAAAGCAAGAGCCCCTGGAGCAATCGGATGACAGTCGTGGCAAAGCCTGGGAAGAATCGATTTTGCTTAGATGCACGTAAGCTAAATGCATTAACGATAAAAGACGCTTACCCGCTACCTAGCGTCGAGGGAATCCTTTCCAGGCTGGACCAGATGGTGTACATCTCCAGCGTCGACCTCAAATTTGCCTTTTGGCAAATATAGTTGGAGGAGAAATCCAGGGCATACACGGCTTTCACTGTCCCAGGCCGGCCTCTATACCAGTTCCGCGTCATGCCCTTCGGACTCTGCAATGCGGCGCAACGACTGGTGAGGCTGATAGACAAGGTGATTCCCGCGGAGATCAGGTCCAACGTCTTCGTTTACCTCGACGACTTGCTTATCCTCGCGCCGGACTTCAAAACGCACCTCAAATACTTGAGCCGAGTAGCACAGTGCCTAAAGGAAGCAGGATTGACGATTGGCTTAAAAAAATCGAATTTCTGCTTCAAAAACTTAAGGTACCTAGGCTTCATTGTGGGCGGAGGTCTCCTCCAGATGGACCCAGGCAGAGTCGCGGCAATTGAACTGGTTCCAAATCCAAAGTCAGTGAAGGAGGTCAGAGCGTTCCTGGGGATGGCTGGCTGGTACCGTCGGTTCATAAAAGACTTTGCCACACTGGCGACACCGTTGACAGAGGCGCTAAAAAAGACGAACAAGAAGTTTGTATTAAGTTCGGAAGCAGAAAGGGCTGTGTTACGCCTCAAGGAAGCCCTCACAACCGCACCTGTGTTGGTCCACGCAGATTTCAAGCGACACTTCTACGTGCAATGCGATGCATCAAACGTGGGAGTTGGAGCAGTGCTATTTCAGCGTGACGGTGAAGGACAGGAACGGCCGATCGCTTTCTTCTCGGCGAAAATGAATAAGCACCAGGTGAATTACACCGTCACCGAGAAGGAGTGCCTGGCCGCCATCCTAGCCGTACGGAAGTTCAGGCCGTATATTGAGGGGATGGCGTTCACCTGCATAACCGACCACGCCAGCTTGAAGAGGCTCATGTCGATGAAGGACCTCTCCGGCAGACTAGCAAGGTGGTCACTACAGCTGCAGGGATTCCACTTTTCCATCGAGCACCGCAAAGGCAGTGAAAACGTAGTGGCGGATACGTTGTCGCGTAACGTAGAGGATGTCTTCATAAGTCCCACCGATCTGCTGGGTTTCGAGACGACGGCCTTTGAGGAGGAAGACTATGTGGAGTTGATGCGTGAGGCAGAACAAAACAAATCACACTTACCCGACCTGAAGGTGGAGAATGGCCTGCTCTACAAGCGGACCACCCAGCAGCATGTAAGCGAGGCAGTGGAGAGCCCAGAGTGGAAACTCTGGATTCCAGGTGCTCTGACTGGTGCGCTTATCGCGCGAGCACACGCCGAGCCAACCGCAGCCCATGGAGGACAGGCGAAGACTCTGGAGGTCCTGCGTCGCCTATATTATTGGCCCGGAATGGCCATACAGGTTCGCGACTTTGTGCGCAACTGCGACATCTGCAAGGAGACGAAGGCGCCGAATCATCATGCAGATGGGCAGCATGCAGATGGGCATCGGCGAAAAGGTGGACACCGAGAGGCCGTTCCAGAAGTTGTATATTGACTTCCTCGGCAAATGCCCGCGGTCAAGAAGAGGACACGCCTATATTTTCATTGTGGTCGACCACTTCTCAAAATACACATTTTTGAAGGCGATGCGAGAGGCGTCCGCTGCCGCGGTCCTTGAGTTCCTGGTGCATGAAGTGTTCTTCAAGTTCGGAGTGCCAGAGGTGATACACTCCGACAATGGGAAACAATTTACCTCTAAAGTGTTTGAGGAATTGATGAAGAACTTCGGTATCAAGCACGTCAGGACACCAATATACTAACCATCCAGTAACGCGGCCGAACGGGTGAACCGCAGCGTACTGTCGGCGATCCGAAGTTACCTCGAAGGAGACCACAGGGAGTGGGATGCGCATCTACCGGAAATAGAGGTCGCAATCCGGAACTCTATACACACGGCCACCGGACAAACACCATTCTTCACCGTTTTCGGACAGCACCTGTATCTAAACGGGGCGTGCAACAAGCTGGCCCGAAAACTAGGGTCTCTGTGTGACCATGAGGTGGATGGCATGAGTCCGAAGGATAGGCTGGCGATAATACATGCCAAGGTGCGCGATAAACTCGGCCAGTCGTACGAGGTGAGCCGACAGCGCTACGACCAAAAGGCCAGAAACTTCCGCGCAGTGCCCGTCCAAGAAGTTTACCGCCGAAACTTTGTGTTGAGTGACTTCTCAAGGAACTTCAACGCAAAGTTCGCCAGAAAATTCCTGAGGGCCAGAGTAGTGCAGGCAGTCGGAAACAACGCCTATCTGCTGGAAGATCTACAAGGACGACGGATACTTGCCGACGCCAGGGTGCAGCAGAAATTTGTCCGGCTTTAGGATCGTGGGCCCCGCGTTGGCGCCTGACGGACTGTGCATCATCGTCTTGGCCGGCCGCGGCCAGGGCGAACCAATAGATGTAAAAAAATGCCCCAATTATTTCGTCTGTCTGCCGGATCAGCGGCGTCCCTCGAAATATTGGGTGCTGTTGCATTTTGCGTAAACAGCTGTTTATTGCGATATGAAAACTATCGGAAGAGACAGCTGCCCTGGTACTGGGACATCTGCCATCAGAGTAAGCAGTGCAAACCAGTGGTGGCAGGGTTAGCGGGAAGAAATGGCCTTGAGAGAGATCTTCTCTTAAGCCAATTCGGTCAGCGACCCCCGCTCACCGTTAGGGAGAACCGCTGTTTGGCCTGTCGGTTAGATGCCCGAGAGCCCAAGTTTGTGACCGCCAACGTTTTTATTTTTGGGCCTCAGTCATAAAAAATAATTGCGATAAGTGGGCGAGGATTTTGAGCTGCGCTCAAAATATATAAGTGCGTTTGTGTTTTTTGAGTTTTTTTTTTTTATTATTATTATAATTATATAATTTTTTGGTGTCCAGGAGCGAAGGAGTAACTACTACGACAAAAGCCGGAAAGAAGCAGTCTCCTGGTGAGTTTGTTCCATGCGGAGTTCCGCCAAGAGACCCGTTTTACCTTGACCCTGCATCCACCTTCGAACCCATCCTCGTCAGCGCCCACAGCTAGGGCGCAGCGCTCCAAAGGCGCTCTTTGAGCAGCAGCGTCACAGCAGCAGCGGAGAGCAGGAGTGCAGCGCGCAAGCATTGCGCAGCGCCGCAACAGCGAGCGGCCGCCACAGCACGGCGCGCCGCAGATACCCGACCCTTTAGATTAATTTAGTTTATAATTATGATTTAAGCAAATTTATTTATTCTTATGTGTTAGACGTTATTAGGTTTGTGTAGGTTTTGTGTAGGCAACTTGTATAATAAGTCATGTGAATTAAATGAGTAATTGTAACGTGGAATCAAAGATGAGTTGCTAAGAATTGTCATTTAGGGAGATGGGGCGGTCGTAGCGGGCTAGGATCGGACGAATCGGCTAGGGTGATGCTCCGAAACCGCGAGCAGGAACATCACATGGTAGGGTGGGTGCGCGGTGACCAATTTCGGTCACCAAACTTTGTTGTTGTTGGTTAACGTAGAATGTAATTGTTGTAGTTGTTGTGTGTGAGGCGTGATAAGTATCGAAATTCATCGGCATTTTGGTGCGGGCTCAAGGGCAGCGGGAAAAACCCCTCCCCTTGTGCAGCTGAGCTAGCCGGCACAGCCCTGGAGAAAGCAGTCCGTAACAAATTGTTCAATATAGACCATTTTAAAATTTCAACATTTTTGATGTTTAGGTAAGGGTCTCCCCTTATTACATTTTACGAATTCATTTTTCCCAAAAACTGATATTTTTTTATGTTTTATCACTCATATTAGTCCTGCATTAAAAATCGTTCAATTCAGACCATTTTAAAATTTCAACATTTTTGATACTTAGGTAAGGGTCCCCCTTTATAATTTATACGAAAACTTTGTTTCGCCATAACTCTTTTAAAAACCAATCGATTTTTCCGAAAAATTACATTTTGTTTATGTTTTGTCACTCTTATTAATCCTGCATTTAAAATTGTTGAATTCAGACAATTTTAAAATTTCAACATTTTTAATGTTTAGGTAAGGGTCCTTCCTTATCACGTTTACGAAAACTTTGTTTCGCCATAACTCTGTAAAAAACCAATCAATTTTTTGCCGAAAAATTACATTTTGTTTATGTTTTGTCACTCGAATTAGTCCTGCATTTAAAAATGTTGAATTCAGACCATTTTAAAATTTCAACATTTTTGATACTTAGGTAAGGGCCCCTCTTATCAATTTTACGAAACCTTTGATTCGCCATAACTCTTTAAAAAACCAATAGATTTTTTTCGAAAAACAGACATTTTGTTTATGTTTTGCCACTCATATAAGTCCTGCATTTAAAATTGTTCAATATAGACCATTTTAAAATTTCAACGTTTTTGATGTTTAGGTAAGGGTCCTTCCTTGTCACCTTTATGAAAACTTTGTTTCGCCATAACTCTGTAAAAAACCAATCAAATTTTTGCCGACATATAACATTTTGTTTATGTTTTGTCACTCTTATTAATCCTGCATTTAAAATTGTTCAATTCAGACCATTTTAAAATTTCAACATTCTTGATAATTAGGTAAGGGTCCACCCTTATAATTTTTACGAAAACTTTGATTCGCCATAACTCTTTTAAAAACCAAAAGATTTTTGTCGAAAAAAGACATTTTGTTTCTGTTTTGCCACTCATATTAGGCCTGCATTTAAAATTGTTCAATTATTTTTCCTGAAAACTGATATTTTTTTTATGTTTTGTCACTCATATTAGTCCTGCATTTCAAATTGTTGAATTCAGACAATTTTAAAATTTCAACATTTTTGATGTTTAAGTAAGGGTCTCCCCTTATTACATTTTACGAAAACTTTGTTTCTCCATTACTTTGTTAAAAATCAATTATTTTTCCCAAAAACTGATATTTTTTTATGTTTTGTCACTCATATTAGTCCTGCATTTAAAACTTTTCAATTCAGACCATTTTAAAATTTCAACATTTTTGATACTTAGGTAAGGGTCCCCGTTTATAATTTTTACGAAAACTTTGTTTCGCCATAACTCTTTTAAAAACCAATCGATTTTTCCGAAAAATTACATTTTGTTCATTTTATGTCACTCTTATTAATCCTGCATTTAAAATTGTTGAATTCAGACCATTTTAAAATTTCAACATTTTTGATGTTTAAGTAAGGGTCTCCCCTTATTACATTTTACGAAAACTTTGTTTCTCCATTACTTTGCTAAAAATCAATTATTTTTCCCAAAAACTGATATTTTTTTATGTTTTGTCACTCATATTAGTCCTGCATTTAAAATTGTTCAATATAGACCATTTTAAAATTTCAACATTTTTGATGTTTAGGTAAGGGTCCTTCCTTATCACCTTTACGAAAACTTTGTTTCGCCATAACTCTGTAAAAAACCAATCAATTTTTTGCCGAAAAATGACACTTTGTTCATGTTTTGTTTTGCTCATATTAATCCTGCATTTAAAATTGTTGAATTCAGACCATTTTAAAATTTCAATATTTTTGATACTTAGGTAAGGGTCCCCACTCATAATTTTAACGAGAATTTTGTTTCGCCAAAACTCTTTTAAAAACCAATCGATTTTTGTCGAAAAAAAGACATTTTGTTTATGTTTTGCCCCTCATATAAGTCCTGCATTTAAAATTGTTCAATATAGACCATTTTAAAATTTCAACATTTTTGATGTTTAGGTAAGGGTCCTTCCTTATCACCTTTACGAAAACTTTGTTTCGCCATAACTGTGTAAAAAACCAATCAATTTTTTGCCGAAAAATGACACTTTGTTCATGTTTTGTCACTCTTATTAATCCTGCATTTAAAATTGTTGAATTCAGACCATATTAAAATTTCAACATTTTTGATACTTAGGTAAGGGCCCCCCCTCATAATTTTAACGAGAATTTTGTTTCGCCCAAACTCTTTTAAAAACCAATCGATTTTTGTCGAAAAAAGACATTTTGTTTATGTTTTGCCACTCATATAAGTCCTGCATTTAAAATTGTTTAATTATTTTTCCCGAAAAATTACATTTTGTTTATGTTTTGTCACACATATTAGGCCTGCATTTAAAATTGTTGAATTCAGACCATTTTAAAATTTCAACATTTTTGATACTTAGGTAAGGGTCCCCCCTCATAATTTAAACGAGAATTGTGTTTCGCCAAAACTCTTTTAAAAACCAATAGATTTTTGTCGAAAAAAGACATTTTGTTTATGTTTTGCCACTCATATAAGTCCTGCATTTAAAATTGTTTAATTATTTTTCCCGAAAAATTACATTTTGTTTATGTTTTGTCACTCTTATTAATCCTGCATTTAAAATTGTTGAATTCAGACAATTTTAAAATTTCAACATTTTTAATGTTAAGGTAAGGGTCCTTCCTTATCACCTTTACGAAAACTTTGTTCCGCCATAACTCTGTAAAAAACCAATCAATTTTTTGCCGAAAAATGACACTTTTTCTATGTTTTATCACTCTTATTAATCCTGCATTTAAAATTGTTGAATTCAGACCATTTTAAAATTTCAACATTTTTGATACTTAGGTAAGGGTCCCCCCTCATAATTTTAACGAGAATTTTGTTTCGCCAAAACTCTTTTAAAAACTAATCGATTTTTGTCGAAAAAAGACATTTTGTTTATGTTTTGCCACTCATATAAGTCCTGCATTTAAAATTGTTTAATTATTTTTCCCGAAACTGATATTTTTTTTATGTTTTGTCACTCATATTAGTCCTGCATTTAAAACTGTTCAGTCCAGACCATTTTAAAATTTAAACATTTTTTATACTTAGGTAAGGGTCCCCCTTTATAATTTTTACGAAAACTTTAATTCGCCATAACTCTTTTAAAAACCAAAAGATTTTTGTCGAAAAAAAGACATTTTGTTTATTAAAAAATTGTTTATGTTTTGCCACTCATATTAGGCCTGCATTTAAAATTGTTTAATTATTTTTCCCGAAAACTGATATTTTTTTATGTTTTGTCACTCATATTAGTCCTGCATTTAAAATTGTTGAATTCAGACCATTTTAAAATTTCAACATTTTTGATACTATGGTAAGGGTCCCCCCTCATAATTTTAACGAGAATTAAGTTTCGCCAAAACTCTTTTAAAAACTAATCGATTTTTGTCGAAAAAAAGACATTTTGTTTATGTTTTGCCACTCATATAAGTCCTGCATTTAAAATTGTTCAATATAGACCATTTTAAAATTTCAACATTTTTGATGTTTAGGTAACGGTCCTTCCTTGTCACCTTTATGAAAACTTTGTTTCGCTATAACTGTGTAAAAAACCAATCAATTTTTTGCCGACAGATTACATTTTGTTTATGTATTGTCACTCTTATTAATCCTGCATTTAAAATTGTTGAATTCAGACCATTTTAAAATTTCAACATTTTTGATACTATGGTAAGGGTCCCCCCTCATAATTTTAACGAGAATTAAGTTTCGCCAAAACTCTTTTAAAAACCAATCGATTTTTGTCGAAAAAAAGACATTTTGTTTATGTTTTGCCACTCATATAAGTCCTGCATTTAAAATTGTTCAATATAGACCATTTTAAAATTTCAACGTTTTTGATGTTTAGGTAAGGGTCCTTCCTTGTCACCTTTATGAAAACTTTGTTTCGCCATAACTCTGTAAAAAACCAATCAAATTTTTGCCGACATATAACATTTTGTTTATGTTTTGTCACTCTTATTAATCCTGCATTTAAAATTGTTCAATTCAGACCATTTTAAAATTTCAACATTCTTGATAATTAGGTAAGGGTCCACCCTTATAATTTTTACGAAAACTTTGATTCGCCATAACTCTGTAAAAAACCAATCAATTTTTTGCCGAAAAATGACACTTTGTTCATGTTTTGTTTTGCTCTTATTAATCCTGCATTTAAAATTGTTGAATTCAGATCATTTTAAAATTTCAATATTTTTGATACTTAGGTAAGGGTCCCCCCTCATAATTTTAACGAGAATTTTGTTTCGCCAAAACTCTTTTAAAAACCAATCGATTTTTGTCGAAAAAAAGACATTTTGTTTATGTTTTGCCCCTCATATAAGTCCTGCATTTAAAATTGTTCAATATAGACCATTTTAAAATTTCAACATTTTTGATGTTTAGGTAAGGGTCCTTCCTTATCACCTTTACGAAAACTTTGTTTCGCCATAACTGTGTAAAAAACCAATCAATTTTTTGCCGAAAAATGACACTTTGTTCATGTTTTGTCACTCTTATTAATCCTGCATTTAAAATTGTTGAATTCAGACCATATTAAAATTTCAACATTTTTGATACTTAGGTAAGGGTCCCCCCTCATAATTTTAACGAGAATTTTGTTTCGCCCAAACTCTTTTAAAAACCAATCGATTTTTGTCGAAAAAAGACATTTTGTTTATGTTTTGCCACTCATATAAGTCCTGCATTTAAAATTGTTTAATTATTTTTCCCGAAAACTGATATTTTTTTATGTTATGTCACTCATATTAGTCCTACATTTAAAACTGTTCAGTTCAGACCATTTTAAAATTTCAAAATTTGTTATACTTAGGTAAGGGTCCCCCTTTATAATTTTAACGAAAACTTTGTTTCGCCATAACTCTTTTAAAAACCAATCAATTTTTCCGAAAAATTACATTTTGTTTATGTTTTGTCACTCTTATTAATCCTGCATTTAAAATTGTTGAATTCAGACAATTTTAAAATTTCAACATTTTTGATGTTTAGGTGAGGGTCCTTCCTTATCACCTTTACGAAAACTTTGTTTCGCCATAACTCTGTAAAAAACCAATCAATTTTTTGCCGAAAAATTACATTTTGTTTATGTTTTGTCACTCGAATTAGTCCTGCATTTAAAAATGTTGAATTCAGACCATTTTAAAATTTCAACATTTTTGATACTTAGGTAAGGGCCACTCTTATCAATTTTACGAAACCTTTGATTCGCCATAACTCTTTAAAAAACCAATAGATTTTTGTCGAAAAAAAGACATTTTGTTTATTAAAAAATTGTTTATGTTTTGCCACTCATATTAGGCCTGCATTTAAAATTGTTTAATTATTTTTCCCGAAAACTGATATTTTTTATGTTTTGTCACTCATATTAGTCCTGCATTTAAAATTGTTGAATTCAGACCATTTTAAAATTTCAACATTTTTGATACTATGGTAAGGGTCCCCCCTCATAATTTTAACGAGAATTAAGTTTCGCCAAAACTCTTTTAAAAACCAATCGATTTTTGTCGAAAAAAAGACATTTTGTTTATTAAAAAATTGTTTATGTTTTGCCACTCATATTAGGCCTGCATTTAAAATTGTTTAATTATTTTTCCCGAAAACTGATATTTTTTATGTTTTGTCACTCATATTAGTCCTGCATTTTATATTGTTTAATTCAGACCATTTTAAAATTTTAACCTTTTTTTATGCTTTGGTAAGGGTCCCCCCTTATAATTTTTACGAAAACTTTGATTCGCCATAACTCTTTTAAAAATCAATCGATTTTTGTCGAAAAAAAGACATTTTGTTTATGTTTTGCCACTCATATTAGTCCTGCATTTAAAATTGTTCAATATAGACCATTTTAAAATTTCAACATTTTTGATGTTTAGGTAAGGGTCCTTCCTCATCACTTTTACGAAAACTTTGTTTCGCCATAACTCTGTAAAAATCCAATCAATTTTTTGCCGAAAATGACACTTTGTTTATGTTTTGTCACTCTTATTAATCCTGCATTTAAAATTGTTGAATTCAGACCATTTAAAAATTTCAACATTTTTGATACTTAGGTAAGGGTCCCCCCTTGTAATTTTAACCAGAATTTTGTTTCGCCAAAACTCTTTTAAAAACCAATCGATTTTTGTCGAAAAAAAGAAATTTTGTTTCTGTTTTGCCACTCATATTAGGCCTGCATTTAAAATTGTTAAATTATTTTTCCCGAAAACTGATATTTTTTATGTTTTGTCACTCATATTAGTCCTGCATTTAAAATTGTTGAATTCAGACAATTTTAAAATTTCAACATTTTTGATGATTAGGTAAGGGTCTCCCCTTATTACATTTTACGAAAACTTTGTTTCTCCATTACTTTGTTAAAAATCAATTATTTTTCCCAAAAACGTATATTTTTTTTATATTTTGACACTCATATTAGGCCTGCATTTAAAATTGTTCAATTATTTTTTTCAATTATTTTACTTAGGAAAAAAAGACATTTTGTTTATGTTTTGTCACTCTTATTAATCCTGCATTTAAAATTGTTGAATTCAGACAATTTTAAAATTTCAACATTTTTAATGTTTAGGTAAGGGTCCTTCCTTTTCACCTTTACGAAAATTTTGTTTCGCCATAACTCTGTAAAAAACCAATCAATTTTTTGCCGAAAAATGACACTTTGTTTATGTTATGTCACTCTTATTAATCCTGCATTTAAAATTGTTGAATTCAGACCATTTTAAAATTTCAACATTGTTGATACGTAGGTAAGGGCCCCTCTTATCACTTTTACGAAAACTTTGTTTTTTCATAAATCTGTTAGAAATCAATCGATTTTACCCAAAAATGTCACTCATATAAGTCCTGCATTTAAAACTGTTCAGTTCAGACCATTTTAAAATTTCAACATTTTTTATACTTAGGTAAGGGTCCCCCCTTATAATTTTTACGAAAACTGTGATTCGCCATAACTCTTTTAAAAACCAAAAGATTTTTGTCGAAAACAAGACATTTTGTTCATGTTTTGCCACTCATATTAGGCCTGCATTTAAAATTGTTCAATTATTTTTCCTGAAAACTGATATTTTTTTATGTTTTGTCACTCATATTAGTCCTGCATTTAAAATTGTTGAATTCAGACAATTTTAAAATTTCAACATTTTTGATGTTTAAGTAATGGTCTCCCCTTATCACATTTTACGAAAACTTTGTTTCTCCATTCCTTTGTTAAAAATCAATAATTTTTCCCAAAAACTGATATTTTGTTTAAGTTTTGTAACTCATATTAGTCCTGCATTCTATATTGTTCAATTCAGACCATTTTAAAATTTCAACATTTTTGATACTTAGGTAAGGGTCCCCCTTTATAATTTTTACGAAAACTTTGTTTCGCCATAACTCTTTTAAAAACCAATCGTTTTTGCCGAAAAATTACATTTTGTTTATGTTTTGTCACTCTTATTAGTCCTGCATTTAAAATTGTTTAATTCAGACCTTTTTAAAATTTCAACATTTTTGATACTTAGGTAAGGGTCCCCCTTTATAATTTTTAGGAAAACTTTGTTTCGCCATAACTCTTTTAAAAACCAATCAATTTTTCCGAAAAATTACATTTTGTTTATGTTTTGTCACTCGAATTAGTCCTGCATTTAAAAATGTTGAATTCAGACCATTTTAAAATTTCAACATTTTTGTTACTTAGGTAAGGGCCCCTGTTATCAATTTTACGGAAACTTTTATTCGCCATAACTCTTTAAAAAACCAATAAATTTTTGACGAAAAAAAGACATTTTGTTTATGTTTTGCCACTCATATTAGTCCTGCATTTAAAATTGTTCAATATAGACCATTTTAAAATTTCAATATTTTTGTTACTTAGGTAAGGGTCCGCCCTTATAATTTTTACGAAAACTTTGATTCGCCATAACTCTTTTAAAAATCAATAGATTTTTGTCGAAAATAGACATTTTGTTTATGTTTTGCCACTCATATTAGTCCTGCATTTAAAATTGTTCAATATAGACCATTTTAAAATTTCAACATTTTTGATGTTTAGGTAAGGGTCCTTCCTCATCACTTTTACGAAAACTTTGTTTCGCCATAACTCTGTAAAAATCCAATCAATTTTTTGCCGAAAAGTGACACTTTGTTTATGTTTTGTCACTCTTATTAATCCTGCATTTAAAATTTTTGAATTCAGACCATTTAAAAATTTCAACATTTTTTATACTTAGGAAAGGGTCCTTCCTTATCACCTTTACGAAAACTTTGTTTCGCCATAACTCTGTAAATAACCAATCAATTTTTTGCCGAAAAATGACACTTTGTTTATGTTTTGTCACTCTTATTAATCCTGCATATAAAATTGTTCAATTCAGACCATTTTAAAATTTCAACATTTTTGATACTTAGGTAAGGGTCCCCCCTTATAATTTTAACGAGAATTAAGTTTCGCCAAAACTCTTTTAAAAACCAATCGATTTTTGTCGAAAAAAAGACATTTTGTTTATGTTTTGCCACTCATATAAGTCCTGCATTTAAAATTGTTCAATATAGACCATTTTAAAATTTCAACATTTTTGATGTTTAGGTAACGGTCCTTCCTTGTCACCTTTATGAAAACTTTGTTTCGCCATAACTCTGTAAATAACCAATCAATTTTTTGCCGAAAAATGACACTTTGTTTATGTTTTGTCACTCTTATTAATCCTGCATATAAAATTGTTCAATTCAGACCATTTTAAAATTTCAACATTTTTGATACTTAGGTAAGGGTCCCCCCTTATAATTTTTACGAAAACTTTGTTTCACCATAACTCTTTCAAAAACCAATCGATTTTTGCCGAAAAGAAGACATTTTGTTTATATTTTATCACTCAAATTAGTCCTGCATTTAAAAATATTGAACTCAGACCATTTTAAAATTTCAACATTTTTGATACTTAGGTAAGGGCCCTTCTTATCAATTTTACGAAAACTTTGTTTCTCCATAAATCTGTAAGAAATCAATCGATTTTACCCAAAAATGTCACTCATATAAGACCTGCATTTAAAACTGTTCAATTCAGACCATTTTAAAATTTAAACATTTTTTATACTTAGGTAAGGGTCCCCCTTATAATTTTTACGAAAACTTTGATTCGCCATAACTCTTTTAAAAACCAAAAGATTTTTGTCGAAAACAAGACATTTTGTTCATGTTTTGCCATTCATATTAGGCCTGCATTTAAAATTGTTCAATTATTTTTCCTGTAAACTGATATTTTTTTATGTTTTGTCACTCATATTAGTCCTGCATTTAAAATTTTTGAATTCAGACAATTTTAAAATTTCAACATTTTTGATGTTTAAGTAATGGTCTCCCCTTATCACATTTTACGAAAACTTTGTTTCTCCATTCCTTTGTTAAAAATCAATAATTTTTCCCAAAAACTGATATTTTGTTTAAGTTTTGTCACTCATATAAGTCCTGCATTCTATATTGTTCAATTCAGACCATTTTAAAATTTCAACATTTTTGATACTTAGGTAAGGGTCCCCCTTTATAATTTTTACGAAAACTTTGTTTCGCCATAACTCTTTTAAAAACCAATCGATTTTGCCGAAAAATTACATTTTGTTTATGTTTTGTCACTCTTATTAATCCTGCATTTAAAATTGTTTAATTCAGACCATTTTAAAATTTCAACATTTTTGATACCTAGGTAAGGGTCCCCCTTTATAATTTTTAGGAAAACTTTGTTTCGTCATAACTCTGTAAAAAACCAATCAATTTTTTGCCGAAAAATTACATTTTGTTTATGTTTTGTCACTCGAATTAGTCCTGCATTTAAAAATGTTGAATTCAGACCATTTTAAAATTTCAACATTTTTGATACTTAGGTAAGGGCCCCTCTTATCAATTTTACGAAACCTTTCATTCGTGATAACTCTTTAAAAAACCAATAGATTTTTGTCGAAAAAAAGACATTTTGTTTATGTTTTGCCACTCATATTAGGCCTGCATTTAAAATTGTTCAATTGTTTTTCCCGAAAACTGATATTTTTTATGTTTTGTCACTCATTTTAGTCCTGCATTTAAAAATGTTGAATTCAGACCATTTTCAAATTTCAACATTTTTGATACTTAGGTAAGGGCCCCTGTTATCAATTTTACAAAAACTTTGATTCGTCATAACTCTTTTAAAAACCAATCGATTTTTGTCGAAAAAAAAGACATTTTGTTTATGTTTTGCCACTCATATTAGTCCTGCATTTAAAATTGTTCAATATAGACCATTTTAAAATTTCAACATTTTTGATGTTTAGGTAAAGATTCTTCCTTATCACCTTTACGTAAACTTTGCTTCGCCATAACTGTGTAAAAATCCAATCAATTTTTTGCCGAAAAATGACACTTTGTTTATGTTTTGTCACTCTTATTAATCCTGCATTGAAAATTGTTGAATTCAGACCATTTAAAAATTTCAACATTTTTTATACTTAGGTAAGGGTCCCCCCTTATAATTTTAACGAGAATTTTGTTTCGCCAAAACTCTTTTAAAAACCAATCGATTTTTGTCGAAAAAAGACATTTTGTTTATGTTTTGCCACTCATATTAGGCCTGCATTTAAAATTGTTAAATTATTTTTCCCGAAAACTGATATTTTTTTATGTTTTGTCACTCATATTAGTCCTGCATTTAAAATTGTTGAATTCAGACAATTTTAAAATTTCAACATTTTTGATGTTTAAGTAAGGGTCTCCCGTTATTACATATTACGAAAATTATAATTTTTACGAAAACTTTGTTTCGCCATAACTCTTTTAAAAACCAATCGATTTTGCCGAAAAATTACATTTTGTTTATGTTTTGTCACTCTTATTAGTCCTGCATTTAAAATTGTTTAATTCAGACCTTTTTAAAATTTCAACATTTTTGATACTTAGGTAAGGGTCCCCCTTTATAATTTTTAGGAAAACTTTGTTTCGCCATAACTCTTTTAAAAACCAATCAATTTTTTTCGAAAAATTACATTTTGTTTATGTTTTGTCACTCGAATTAGTCCTGCATTTAAAAATGTTGAATTCAGACCATTTTAAAATTTCAACATTTTTGATACTTAGGTAAGGGCCCCTGTTATCAATTTTACGAAAACTTTGATTCGCCATAACTCTTTAAAAAACCAATAAATTTTTGACGAAAAAAAGACATTTTGTTTATGTTTTGCCACTCATATTAGTCCTGCATTTAAAATTGTTCAATATAGACCATTTTAAAATTTCAACATTTTTGTTACTTAGGTAAGGGTCCGCCTTTATAATTTTTACGAAAACTTTGATTCGCCATAACTCTTTTAAAAATCAATAGATTTTTGTCGAAAATAGACATTTTGCTTATGATTTGCCACTCATATTAGTCCTGCATTTAAAATTGTTCAATATAGACCATTTTAAAATTTCAACATTTTTGATGTTTAGGTAAGGGTCCTTCCTCATCACTTTTACGAAAACTTTGTTTCGCCATAACTCTGTAAAATTCCAATCAATTTTTTGCCGAAAAATGACACTTTGTTTATGTTTTGTCACTCTTATTAATCCTGCATTTAAAATTGTTGAATTCAGACCATTTAAAAATTTTAACATTTTTTATACTTAGGTATTATTTTTCCCGAAAACTGATATTTTTTTTATGTTTTGTCACTCATATTAGTCCTGCATTTAAAATTGTTGAATTCAGACAATTTTAAAATTTCAACATTTTTGATGTTTAAGTAATGGTCTCCCCTTATTACATTTTACGAAAACTTTGTTTCTCCATTCCTTTGTTAAAAATCAATTATTTTTCCCAAAAACTGATATTTTGTTTAAGTTTTGTCACTCATATATGCATTCTATATTGTTCAATTCAGACCATTTTAAAATTTCAACATTTTTGATACTTAGGTAAGGGTCCCCCTTTATAATTTTTACGAAAACTTTGTTTCGCCATAACTCTTTTAAAAACCAATCGATTTTGCCGAAAAATTACATTTTGTTTATGTTTTGTCACTCTTATGCATCCTGCATTTAAAATTGTTTAATTCAGACCATTTTAAAATTTCAACATTTTTGATACCTAGGTAAGGGTCCCCCTTTATAATTTTTAGGAAAACTTTGTTTCGTCATAACTCTGTAAAAAAACCAATCAATTTTTGCCGAAAAATTACATTTTGTTTATGTTTTGTCACTCGAATTAGTCCTGCATTTAAAAATGTTGAATTCAGACCATTTTAAAATTTCAACATTTTTGATACTTAGGTAAGGGCCCCTCTTATCAATTTTACGAAACCTTTGATTCGCCATAACTCTTTAAAAAACCAATAGATTTTTGTCGAAAAAAAGACATTTTGTTTATGTTTTGCCACTCATATTAGGCCTGCATTTAAAATTGTTCAATTATTTTTCCCGAAAACTGATATTTTTTATGTTTTGTCACTCATTTTAGTCCTGCATTTAAAAATGTTGAATTCAGACCATTTTCAAATTTCAACATTTTTGATACTTAGGTAAGGGCCCCTGTTATCAATTTTACGAAAACTTTGATTCGCCATAACTCTTTTAAAAACCAATCGATTTTTGTCGAAAAAAAGACATTTTGTTTATGTTTTGCCACTCATATTAGTCCTGCATTTAAAATTGTTCAATATAGACCATTTTAAAATTTCAACATTTTTGATGTTTAGGTAAAGATTCTTCCTTATCACCTTTACGTAAACTTTGTTTCGCCATAACTGCGTAAAAAACCAATCAATTTTTTGCCGAAAAATGACACTTTGTTTATGTTTTGTCACTCTTATTAATCCTGCATTGAAAATTGTTGAATTCAGACCATTTAAAAATTTCAACATTTTTTATACTTAGGTAAGGGTCCCCCCTTATAATTTTAACGAGAATTTTGTTTCGCCAAAACTCTTTTAAAAACCAATCGATTTTTGTCGAAAAAAGACATTTTGTTTATGTTTTGCCACTCATATTAGGCCTGCATTTAAAATTGTTAAATTATTTTTCCCGAAAACTGATATTTTTTTATGTTTTGTCACTCATATTAGTCCTGCATTTAAAATTGTTGAATTCAGACCATTTTAAAATTTCAACATTTTTGATGTTTAAGTAAGGGTCTCCCCTTATTACATTTTACGAAAACTTTGTTTCTCCATTACTTTGTTAAAAATCAATTATTTTTCCCAAAAACTTATATTTTGTTTATGTTTTGCCACTCATATTAGGCCTGCATTTAAAATTGTTCAATTATTTTTTTCAATTATTTTACTTAGGAAAAAAAGACATTTTGTTTATGTTTTGTCACTCTTATTAATCCTGCATTTAAAATTGTTTAACTCAGACCATTTTAAAATTCAACATTTTTGATACTTAGGTAAGGGTCCCCCTTTATAATTTTTACGAAAACTATGATTCGCCATAACTCTTTTAAAAACCAATCGATTTTTGTCGAAAAAAAGAAATTTTGTTTCTGTATTGCCACTCATATTAGGCCTGCATTTAAAATTGTTAAATTATTTTTCCTGAAAACTGATATTTTTTTATGTTTTGTCACTCATATTAGTCCTGCATTTAAAATTGTTGAATTCAGACAATTTTAAAATTTCAACATTTTTGATGTTTAAGTAAGGGTCTCCCCTTATTACATTTTACGAAAACTTTGTTTCTCCATTACTTTGTTAAAAATCAATTATTTTTCCCAAAAACTTATGTTTTGTTTATGTTTTGCCACTCATATTAGGCCTGCATTTAAAATTGTTCAATTATTTTTTTCAATTATTTTACTTAGGAAAAAAAGACATTTTGTTTATGTTTTGTCACTCTTATTAATCCTGCATTTAAAATTGTTGAATTCAGACAACTTTAAAATTTCAACATTTTTAATGTTTAGGTAAGGGTCCTTCCTTATCACCTTTACGAAAACTTTGTTTCGCCATAACTCTGTAAAAAACCAATCAATTTTTTGCCGAAAAATGACACTTTGTTTATGTTATGTCACTCTTATTAATCCTGCATTTAAAATTGTTGAATTCAGACCATTTTAAAATTTCAACGTTTTTGATACTTAGGTAAGGGTCCCCCCTCATAATTTTAACGAGAATTAAGTTTCGCCAAAACTCTTTTAAAAACCAATCGATTTTTGTCGAAAAAAAGACATTTTGTTTATGTTTTGCCACTCATATAAGTCCTGCATTTAAAATTGTTCAATATAGACCATTTTAAAATTTCAACATTTTTGATGTTTAGGTAACGGTCCTTCCTTGTCACCTTTATGAAAACTTTGTTTCGCCATAACTCTGTAAAAAACCAATCAATTTTTTGCCGACAGATTACATTTTGTTTATGTATTGTCACTCTTATTAATCCTGCATTTAAAATTGTTCAATTCAGAACATTTTAAAATTTCAACATTTTTGATAATTAGGTAAGGGTCCCCCCTTATAATTTTTAAGAAAACTTTGATTCGCCATAACTCTTTTAAAAACCAATAGATTTTTGTCAAAAAGAAGACATTTTGTTTATATTTTATCACTCGAATTAGTCCTGCATTTAAAAATATTGAACTCAGACCATTTTAAAATTTCAACATTGTTGATACTTAGGTAAGGGCCCCTCTTATCACTTTTACGAAAACTTTGTTTTTTCATAAATCTGTAAGAAATCAATCGATTTTACCCAAAAATGTCACTCATATAAGTCCTGCATTTAAAACTGATCAGTTCAGACCATTTTAAAATTTCAACATTTTTTATACTTAGGTAAGGGTCCCCCCTTATAATTTTTACGAAAACTGTGATTCGCCATAACTCTTTTAAAAACCAAAAGATTTTTGTCGAAAACAAGACATTTTGTTCATGTTTTGCCACTCATATTAGGCCTGCATTTAAAATTGTTCAATTATTTTTCCTGAAAACTGATATTTTTTTATGTTTTGTCACTCATATTAGTCCTGCATTTAAAATTGTTGAATTCAGACAATTTTAAAATTTCAACATTTTTGATGTTTAAGTAATGGTCTCCCCTTATCACATTTTACGAAAACTTTGTTTCTCCATTCCTTTGTTAAAAATCAATAATTTTTCCCAAAAACTGATATTTTGTTTAAGTTTTGTCACTCATATAAGTCCTGCATTCTATATTGTTCAATTCAGACCATTTTAAAATTTCAACATTTTTGATACTTAGGTAAGGGTCCCCCTTTATAATTTTTACGAAAACTTTGTTTCGCCATAACTCTTTAAAAACCAATCGATTTTGCCGAAAAATTACATTTTGTTTATGTTTTGTCACTCTTATTAGTCCTGCATTTAAAATTGTTTAATTCAGACCTTTTTAAAATTTCAACATTTTTGATACTTAGGTAAGGGTCCCCCTTTATAATTTTTAGGAAAACTTTGTTTCGCCATAACTCTTTTAAAAACCAATCAATTTTTCCGAAAAATTACATTTTGTTTATGTTTTGTCACTCGAATTAGTCCTGCATTTAAAAATGTTGAATTCAGACCATTTTAAAATTTCAACATTTTTGATACTTAGGTAAGGGCCCCTGTTATCAATTTTACGAAAACTTTGATTCGCCATAACTCTTTAAAAAACCAATAAATTTTTGACGAAAAAAGACATTTTGTTTATGTTTTGCCACTCATATTAGTCCTGCATTTAAAATTGTTCAATATAGACCATTTTAAAATTTCAACATTTTTGTTACTTAGGTAAGGGTCCGCCCTTATAATTTTTACGAAAACTTTGATTCGCCATAACTCTTTTAAAAATCAATAGATTTTTGTCGAAAATAGACATTTTGTTTATGTTTTGCCACTCATATTAGTCCTGCATTTAAAATTGTTCAATATAGACCATTTTAAAATTTCAACATTTTTGTTACTGAGGTAAGGGTCCGCCCTTATAATTTTTACGAAAACTTTGATTCGCCATAACTCTTTTAAAAATCAATAGATTTATGTCGAAAATAGACATTTTGTTTATGTTTTGCCACTCATATTAGTCCTGCATTTAAAATTGTTCAATATAGACCATTTTAAAATTTCAACATTTTTGATGTTTAGGTAGGGGTCCTTCCTCATCACTTTTACGAAAACTTTGTTTCGCCATAACTCTGTAAAAATCCAATCAATTTTTTGCCGAAAAATGACACTTTGTTTATGTTTTGTCACTCTTATTAATCCTGCATTTAAAATTGTTGAATTCAGACCATTTAAAAATTTCAACATTTCTTATACTTAGGTAAGGGTCCCCCCTTATAATTTTTACGAAAACTATGATTCGCCATAACTCTTTTAAAAACCAATCGATTTTTGTCAAAAAAAAAAAACATTTTGTTTCTGTTTTGCCACTCAGGCCTGCGTTTAAAATTGTTCAATTATTTTTCCCGAAAACTGATATTTTTTTTATGTTTTGTCACTCATATTAGTCCTGCATTTAAAATTGTTGAATTCAGACAATTTTAAAATTTCAACATTGTTGATACTTAGGTAAGGGTCCCCCTTTATAATTTTTAGGAAAACTTTGTTTCGCCATAACTCTGTAAAAAACCAATCAATTTTTTGCCGAAAAATTACATTTTGTTTATGTTTTGTCACTCAATTAGTCCTGCATTTAAAAATGTTGAATTCAGACCATTTTAAAATTTCAACATTTTTGATACTTAGGTAAGGGCCCCTCTTATCAATTTTACGAAACCTTTGATTCGCCATAACTCTTTAAAAAACCAATAGATTTTTGTCGAAAAAAAGACATTTTGTTTATGTTTTGCCACTCATATTAGGCCTGCATTTAAAATTGTTCAATTATTTTTCCCGAAAACTGATATTTTTTATGTTTTGTCACTCATATTAGTCCTGCATTTAAAAATGTTGAATTCAGACCATTTTCAAATTTCAACATTTTTGATACTTAGGTAAGGGCCCCTGTTATCAATTTTACGAAAACTTTGATTCGCCATAACTCTTTTAAAAACCAATAGATTTTTGTCGAAAAAAGACATTTTGTTTATGTTTTGCCACTCATATTAGTCCTGCATTTAAAATTGTTCAATATAGACCATTTTAAAATTTCAACATTTTTGATGTTAAGGTAAGGGTTCTTCCTTTACGTAAACTTTGTTTCGCCATAACTGTGTAAATAACCAATCAATTTTTTGCAGAAAAATTACACTTTGTTTATGTTTTGTCACTCTTATTAATCCTGCATTGAAAATTGTTGAATTCAGACCATTTAAAAATTTCAACATTTTTTATACTTAGGTAAGGGTCCCCCTTATAATTTTAACGAAAATTTTGTTTCGCCAAAACTCTTTTAAAAACCAATCGATTTTTGTCGAAAAATATACATTTTGTTTATGTTTTGCCACTCATATTAGTCCTGCATTTAAAATTGTTCAATATAGACCATTTTAAAATTTCAACATTTTTGATGTTAAGGTAAGGGTTCTTCCTTGTCACCTTTATGAAAACTTTGTTTCGCCATAACTCTGTAAAAAACCAATCAATTTTTTGCCGAAAAATTACATTTTGTTTATGTTTTGTCACTCTTATTAATCCTGCATTTAAAACTGTTCAATTCAGACCATTTTAAAATTTAAACATTTTTTATACTTAGATAAGGGTCCCCCCTTATAATTTTTACGAAATCTTTAATTCGCCATAACTCTTTAAATAACCAAAAGATTTTTGTCGAAAAGAAGACATTTTGTTTATATTTTATCACTCGAATTAGTCCTGCATTTAAAATTGTTGAATTCAGACCATTTTAAAATTTCAACATTTTTGATACTTAGGTAAGGGCCCATCTTATCAATTTTACGAAAACTTTGTTTCTCCATAAATCTGTAAGAAATCAATCGATTTTACCCAAAAATGTCACTCATATAAGTGCTGCATTTAAAACTGTTCAGTTCAGACCATTTTAAAATTTCAACATTTTTTATACTTAGGTAAGGGTCCCCCCTTATAATTTTTACGAAATCTTTAATTCGCCATAACTCTTTAAATAACCAAAAGATTTTTGTCGAAAAGAAGACATTTTGTTTAGGTTTTGCCACTCATATTAGGCCTGTATTTAAAATTGTTCAATTATTTTTCCCGAAAACTCATATTTTTTTTATGTTTTGTCACTCATTTTAGTCCTGCATTTAAAATTGTTCAATTCAGACCATTTTAAAATTTCAACATTTTTGATACTTAGGTAAGGGCCCATCTTATTAATTTTACGAAAACTTTGTTTCTCCATAAATCTGTAAGAAATCAATCGATTTTACCCAAAAATGTCACTCATATAAGTCCTGCATTTAAAACTGTTCAATTCAGACCATTTTAAAATTTAAACATTTTTTATACTTAGATAAGGGTCCCCCCTTATAATTTTTACGAAATCTTTAATTCGCCATAACTCTTTAAAAACCCAAAAGATTTTTGTCGAAAAAAAGACATTTTGTTTAGGTTTTGCCACTCATATTAGGCCTGTATTTAAAATTGTTCAATTATTTTTCCCGAAAACTCATATTTTTTTTATGTTTTGTCACTCATATTAGTCCTGCATTTAAAATTGTTCAATTCAGACCATTTTAAAATTTCAACATTTTTGATGTTTAAGTAATGGTCTCCTCTTATCACATTTTACGAAAACTTTGTTTCTCCATTCCTTTGTTAAAAATCAATAATTTTTCCCAAAAACTGATATTTTGTTTAAGTTTTGTCACTCATATAAGTCCTGCATTCTATATTGTTCAATTCAGACCATTTTAAAATTTCAACATTTTTGATACTTAGGTAAGGGTCCCCCTTTATAATTTTTACGAAAACTTTGTTTCGCCATAACTCTTTTAAAAACCAATCGATTTTGCCGAAAAATTACATTTTGTTTATGTTTTGTCACTCTTATTAGTCCTGCATTTAAAATTGTTTAATTCAGACCTTTTTAAAATTTCAACATTTTTGATACTTAGGTAAGGGTCCCCCTTTATAATTTTTAGGAAAACTTTGTTTCGCCATAACTCTTTTAAAAACCAATCAATTTTTCCGAAAAATTACATTTTGTTTATGTTTTGTCACTCGAATTAGTCCTGCATTTAAAAATGTTGAATTCAGACCATTTTAAAATTTCAACATTTTTGATACTTAGGTAAGGGCCCCTGTTATCAATTTTACGAAAACTTTGATTCGCCATAACTCTTTAAAAAACCAATAAATTTTTGACGAAAAAAAGACATTTTGTTTATGTTTTGCCACTCATATTAGTCCTGCATTTAAAATTGTTCAATATAGACCATTTTAAAATTTCAACATTTTTGTTACTTAGGTAAGGGTCCGCCCTTATAATTTTTACGAAAACTTTGATTCGCCATAACTCTTTTAAAAATCAATAGATTTTTGTCGAAAATAGACATTTTGTTTATGTTTTGCCACTCATATTAGTCCTGCATTTAAAATTGTTCAATATAGACCATTTTAAAATTTCAACATTTTTGTTACTGAGGTAAGGGTCCGCCCTTATAATTTTTACGAAAACTTTGATTCGCCATAACTCTTTTAAAAATCAATAGATTTATGTCGAAAATAGACATTTTGTTTATGTTTTGCCACTCATATTAGTCCTGCATTTAAAGTTGTTCAATATAGACCATTTTAAAATTTCAACATTTTTGATGTTTAGGTAGGGGTCCTTCCTCATCACTTTTACGAAAACTTTGTTTCGCCATAACTCTGTAAAAATCCAATCAATTTTTTGCCGAAAAATGACACTTTGTTTATGTTTTGTCACTCTTATTAATCCTGCATTTAAAATTGTTGAATTCAGACCATTTAAAAATTTCAACATTTCTTATACTTAGGTAAGGGTCCCCCTTATAATTTTTACGAAAACTGTGATTCGCCATAACTCTTTTAAAAACCAATCGATTTTTGTCAAAAAAAAAAAACATTTTGTTTCTGTTTTGCCACTCAGGCCTGCGTTTAAAATTGTTCAATTATTTTTCCCGAAAACTGATATTTTTTTTATGTTTTGTCACTCATATTAGTCCTGCATTTAAAATTGTTGAATTCAGACAATTTTAAAATTTCAACATTGTTGATACTTAGGTAAGGGTCCCCCTTTATAATTTTTAGGAAAACTTTGTTTCGCCATAACTCTGTAAAAAACCAATCAATTTTTTGCCGAAAAATTACATTTTGTTTATGTTTTGTCACTCGAATTAGTCCTGCATTTAAAAATGTTGAATTCAGACCATTTTAAAATTTCAACATTTTTGATACTTAGGTAAGGGCCCCTCTTATCAATTTTACGAAACCTTTGATTCGCCATAACTCTTTAAAAAACCAATAGATTTTTGTCGAAAAAAAGACATTTTGTTTATGTTTTGCCACTCATATTAGGCCTGCATTTAAAATTGTTCAATTATTTTTCCCGAAAACTGATATTTTTTATGTTTTGTCACTCATATTAGTCCTGCATTTAAAAATGTTGAATTCAGACCATTTTCAAATTTCAACATTTTTGATACTTAGGTAAGGGCCCCTGTTATCAATTTTACGAAAACTTTGATTCGCCATAACTCTTTTAAAAACCAATCGATTTTTGTCGAAAAAAAGACATTTTGTTTATGTTTTGTCACTCATATTAGTCCTGCATTTAAAATTGTTCAATATAGACCATTTTAAAATTTCAACATTTTTAATGTTTAGGTAAAGATTCTTCCTTTACGTAAACTTTGTTTCGCCATAACTGTGTAAATAACCAATCAATTTTTTGCAGAAAAATTACACTTTGTTTATGTTTTGTCACTCTTATTAATCCTGCATTGAAAATTGTTGAATTCAGACCATTTAAAAATTTCAACATTTTTTATACTTAGGTAAGGGTCCCCCCTTATAATTTTAACGAGAATTTTGTTTCGCCAAAACTCTTTTAAAAACCAATCGATTTTTGTCGAAAATACATTTTGTTTATGTTTTGCCACTCATATTAGTCCTGCATTTAAAATTGTTCAATATAGACCATTTTAAAATTTCAACATTTTTGATGTTTAGATAACGGTCCTTCCTTGTCACCTTTATGAAAACTTTGTTTCGCCATAACTCTGTAAAAAACCAATCAATTTTTTGCCGACAGATTACATTTTGTTTATGTATTGTCACTCTTATTAATCCTGCATTTAAAATTGTTCAATTCAGACCATTTTAAAATTTCAACATTTTTGATAATTAGGTAAGGGTCCCCCCTTATAATTTTTACGAAAACTTTGGTTCGCCATAACTCTTTTAAAAACCAATAGATTTTTGTCGAAAAGAAGACATTTTGTTTATATTTTATCACTCGAATTAGTCCTGCATTTAAAAATATTGAACTCAGACCATTTTAAAATTTCAACATTGTGGATACTTAGGTAAGGGCCCCTCTTATCACTTTTACGAAAACTTTGTTTTTTCATAAATCTGTAAGAAATCAATCGATTTTACCCAAAAATGTCACTCATATAAGTCCTGCATTTAAAACTGATCAGTTCAGACCATTTTAAAATTTCAACATTTTTTATACTTAGGTAAGGGTCCCCCCTTATAATTTTTACGAAAACTGTGATTCGCCATAACTCTTTAAATAACCAAAAGATTTTTGTCGAAAACAAGACATTTTGTTCATGTTTTGCCACTCATATTAGGCCTGCATTTAAAATTGTTCAATTATTTTTCCCGAAAACTGATATTTTTTTATGTTTTGTCACTCATATTAGTCCTGCATTTAAAATTGTTGAATTCAGACAATTTTAAAATTTCAACATTTTTGATGTTTAAGTAATGGTCTCCCCTTATCACATTTTACGAAAACTTTGTTTCTCCATTCCTTTGTTAAAAATCAATAATTTTTCCCAAAAACTGATATTTTGTTTAAGTTTTGTCACTCATATAAGTCCTGCATTCTATATTGTTCAATTCAGACCATTTTAAAATTTCAACATTTTTGATACTTAGGTAAGGGTCCCCCTTTATAATTTTTACGAAAACTTTGTTTCGCCATAACTCTTTTAAAAACCAATCGATTTTGCCGAAAAAAACATTTTGTTTATGTTTTGTCACTCTTATTAGTCCTGCATTTAAAATTGTTTAATTCAGACCTTTTTAAAATTTCAACATTTTTGATACTTAGGTAAGGGTTCCCCTTTATAATTTTTAGGAAAACTTTGTTTCGCCATAACTCTATTAAAAACCAATCAATTTTTCCGAAAAATTACATTTTGTTTATGTTTTGTCACTCGAATTAGTCCTGCATTTAAAAATGTTGAATTCAGACCATTTTAAAATTTCAACATTTTTGATACTTAGGTAAGGGCCCCTGTTATCAATTTTACGAAAACTTTGATTCGCCATAACTCTTTTAAAAACCAATCGATTTTTGTCGAAAAGAAGACATTTTGTTTATATTTTATCACTCGAATTAGTCCTGCATTTAAAAATATTGAACTCAGACCATTTTAAAATTTCAACATTGTGGATACTTAGGTAAGGGCCCCTCTTATCACTTTTACGAAAACTTTGTTTTTTCATAAATCTGTAAGAAATCAATCGATTTTACCCAAAAATGTCACTCATATAAGTCCTGCATTTAAAACTGATCAGTTCAGACCATTTTAAAATTTCAACATTTTTTATACTTAGGTAAGGGTCCCCCCTTATAATTTTTACGAAAACTGTGATTCGCCATAACTCTTTAAAAACCAAAAGATTTTTGTCGAAAACAAGACATTTTGTTCATGTTTTGCCACTCATATTAGGCCTGCATTTAAAATTGTTCAATTATTTTTCCTGAAAACTGATATTTTTTTATGTTTTGTCACTCATATTAGTCCTGCATTTAAAATTGTTGAATTCAGACAATTTTAAAATTTCAACATTTTTGATGTTTAAGTAATGGTCTCCCCTTATCACATTTTACGAAAACTTTGTTTCTCCATTCCTTTGTTAAAAATCAATAATTTTTCCCAAAAAACTGATATTTTGTTTAAGTTTTGTCACTCATATAAGTCCTGCATTCTATATTGTTCAATTCAGACCATTTTAAAATTTCAACATTTTTGATACTTAGGTAAGGGTCCCCCTTTATAATTTTTACGAAAACTTTGTTTCGCCATAACTCTTTTAAAAACCAATCGATTTTGCCGAAAAAAACATTTTGTTTATGTTTTGTCACTCTTATTAGTCCTGCATTTAAAATTGTTTAATTCAGACCTTTTTAAAATTTCAACATTTTTGATACTTAGGTAAGGGTCCCCTTTTATAATTTTTAGGAAAACTTTGTTTCGCCATAACTCTTTAAAACCAATCAATTTTTCCGAAAAATTACATTTTGTTTATGTTTTGTCACTCGAATTAGTCCTGCATTTAAAAATGTTGAATTCAGACCATTTTAAAATTTCAACATTTTTGATACTTAGGTAAGGGCCCCTGTTATCAATTTTACGAAAACTTTGATTCGCCATAACTCTTTAAAAAACCAATAAATTTTTGACGAAAAAAAGACATTTTGTTTATGTTTTGCCACTCATATTAGTCCTGCATTTAAAATTGTTCAATATAGACCATTTTAAAATTTCAACATTTTTGTTACTTAGGTAAGGGTCCGCCCTTATAATTATTACGAAAACTTTGATTCGCCATAACTCTTTTAAAAATCAATAGATTTTTGTCGAAAATAGACATTTTGTTTATGTTTTGCCACTCATATTAGTCCTGCATTTAAAATTGTTCAATATAGACCATTTTAAAATTTCAACATTTTTGTTACTGAGGTAAGGGTCCGCCCTTATAATTTTTACGAAAACTTTGATTCGCCATAACTCTTTTAAAAATCAATAGATTTATGTCGAAAATAGACATTTTGTTTATGTTTTGCCACTCATATTAGTCCTGCATTTAAAATTGTTCAATATAGACCATTTTAAAATTTCAACATTTTTGATGTTTAGGTAAGGGTCCTTCCTCATCACTTTTACGAAAACTTTGTTTCGCCATAACTCTGTAAAAATCCAATCAATTTTTTGCCGAAAAATGACACTTTGTTTATGTTTTGTCACTCTTATTAATCCTGCATTTAAAATTGTTGAATTCAGACCATTTTAAAATTTCAACATTTTTTATACTTAGGTAAGGGTCCCCCCTTATAATTTTTACGAAAACTGTGATTCGCCATAACTCTTTTAAAAACCAAAAGATTTTTGTCGAAAACAAGACATTTTGTTCATGTTTTGCCACTCATATTAGGCCTGCATTTAAAATTGTTCAATTATTTTTCCTGAAAACTGATATTTTTTTTATGTTTTGTCACTCATATTAGTCCTGCATTTAAAATTGTTGAATTCAGACAATTTTAAAATTTCAACATTTTTGATGTTTAAGTAAGGGTCTCCCCTTATCACATTTTACGAAAACTTTGTTTCTCCATTCCTTTGTTAAAAATCAATAATTTTTCCCAAAAACTGATATTTTGTTTAAGTTTTGTCACTCATATAAGTCCTGCATTCTATATTGTTCAATTCAGACCATTTTAAAATTTCAACATTTTTGATACTTAGGTAAGGGTCCCCCTTTATAATTTTTACGAAAACTTTGTTTCGCCATAACTCTTTAAAAACCAATCGATTTTTGCCGAAAAAACATTTTGTTTATGTTTTGTCACTCTTATTAGTCCTGCATTTAAAATTGTTTAATTCAGACCTTTTTAAAATTTCAACATTTTTGATACTTAGGTAAGGGTTCCCCTTTATATTTTTTAGGAAAACTTTGTTTCGCCATAACTCTTTTAAAAACCAATCAATTTTTCCGAAAAATTACATTTTGTTTATGTTTTGTCACTCGAATTAGTCCTGCATTTAAAAATGTTGAATTCAGACCATTTTAAAATTTCAACATTTTTGATACTTAGGTAAGGGCCCCTGTTATCAATTTTACGAAAACTTTGATTCGCCATAACTCTTTAAAAAACCAATAAATTTTTGACGAAAAAAGACATTTTGTTTATGTTTTGCCACTCATATTAGTCCTGCATTTAAAATTGTTCAATATAGACCATTTTAAAATTTCAACATTTTTGTTACTTAGGTAAGGGTCCGCCCTTATAATTATTACGAAAACTTTGTTTCGCCATAACTCTTTAAAAATCAATAGATTTTTGTCGAAAATAGACATTTTGTTTATGTTTTGTCACTCATATTAGTCCTGCATTTAAAATTGTTCAATATAGACCATTTTAAAATTTCAACATTTTTGTTACTGAGGTAAGGGTCCGCCCTTATAATTTTTACGAAAACTTTGATTCGCCATAACTCTTTTAAAAATCAATAGATTTATGTCGAAAATAGACATTTTGTTTATGTTTTGTCACTCATATTAGTCCTGCATTTAAAATTGTTCAATATAGACCATTTTAAAATTTCAACATTTTTGATGTTTAGGTAAGGGTCCTTCCTCATCACTTTTACGAAAACTTTGTTTCGCCATAACTCTGTAAAAATCCAATCAATTTTTTGCCGAAAAATGACACTTTGTTTATGTTTTGTCACTCTTATTAATCCTGCATTTAAAATTGTTGAATTCAGACCATTTAAAAATTTCAACATTTTTTATACTTAGGTAAGGGTCCCCCCTTATAATTTTTACGAAAACTGTGATTCGCCATAACTCTTTTAAAAACCAATCGATTTTTGTCAAAAAAAAAACATTTTGTTTCTGTTTTGCCACTCAGGCCTGCGTTTAAAATTGTTCAATTATTTTTCCCGAAAACTGATATTTTTTTTATGTTTTGTCACTCATATTAGTCCTGCATTTAAAATTGTTGAATTCAGACAATTTTAAAATTTTAACATTGTTGATACTTAGGTAAGGGTCCCCCTTTATAATTTTTAGGAAAACTTTGTTTCGCCATAACTCTGTAAAAACCAATCAATTTTTTGCCGAAAAATTACATTTTGTTTATGTTTTGTCACTCTTATTAATCCTGCATTTAAAATTGTTGAATTCAGACCATTTTAAAATTTCAACATTTTTGATACTTAGGTAAGGGCCCCTCTTATCAATTTTACGAAACCTTTGATTCGCCATAACTTTTTAAAAAACCAATAGATTTTTGTCGAAAAAAAGACATTTTGTTTATGTTTTGCCACTCATATTAGGCCTGCATTTAAAATTGTTCAATTATTTTTCCCGAAAACTGATATTTTTTATGTTTTGTCACTCATATTAGTCCTGCATTTAAAAATGTTGAATTCAGACCATTTTAAAATTTCAACATTTTTGATACTTAGGTAAGGGCCCCTCTTATCAATTTTACGAAACCTTTGATTCGCCATAACTCTTTAAAAACCAATAGATTTTTGTCGAAAAAAAGACATTTTGTTTATGTTTTGCCACTCATATTAGTCCTGCATTTAAAATTGTTCAATATAGACCATTTTAAAATTTCAACATTTTTGATGTTTAGGTAAAGATTCTTCCTTATCACCTTTACGTAAACTTTGTTTCGCCATAACTGTGTAAATAACCAATCAATTTTTTGCAGAAAAATTACACTTTCTTTATGTTTTGTCACTCGTATTAATCCTGCATTTAAAATTGTTCAATTCAGACCGTTTTAAAATTTCAAAATTTTTGATGTTTAAGTAAGGGTCTCCCCTTATTACATTTTACGAAAACTTTGTTTCTCCATTACTTTGTTAAAAATCAATTATTTTTCCCAAAGACTGAAATTTTTCTTTAGTTTTGTCACTCAATTACAATTTTTCAATTCAGACCATTTTAAAATTTCAACATTTTTGATACTTAGGTATGGGTCCCCCCTTATAATTTTTACGAAAACTTTGTTTCTCCATTACTTTGTTAAAACTCAATTATTTTACCCAAAAACTGATATTTTGTTTATGTTTTGTCACTCATATTAGTCCTGCATTTCATATTGATTAATTCAGACCATTTTAAAATTTCAACATTTTTTATACTTAGGTAAGGGCCCCTTTTATCAATTTTACGAAAACTTTGATTCGCCGTAACTCTTTTAAAAAACAAAAGATTTTTGTCAAAAAATCGACATTTTGTTTATGTTTTGCCACTCATATTAGTCCTGCATTTAAAATTGTTCAATATAGACCATTTTAAAATTTCAACATTTTTGATGTTTAGGTAAGGGTCCTTCCTTGTCACCTTTATGAAAACTTTGTTTCGCCATAACTCTGTTAAAAGCCAATCAATTTTTTGCCGAAAAATTACCTTTTGTTTATGTTTTCTCACTCTTGTTAATCCTGCATTTAAAATGGTTTAATTCAGACCATTTTAAAATTCCACCATTTTTGATACTTAGGTAAGGGCCCCTCTTATCAATTTTACGAAAACTTTGTTTCTCCATAAATCTGTAAGAAATCAATCGATTTTACCCAAAAATGTCACTCATACAAGTCCTGCATTTAAAATTTTATAGTTCAGAACATTTTAAAATTTCAACATTTTTGATACTTAGGTAAGGATCCCCCTTTATTACTAATACGAAGACTTTGTTTCGCCATAACTCTGTAAAAACCAATCAATTTTTTGCCGAAAAATGACACTTTCTTTATGTTTTGTCACTCGTATTAATCCTGCATTTAAAATTGTTCAATTCAGACCGTTTTAAAATTTCAACATTTTTGATGTTTAAGTAAGGGTCTCCCCTTATTACATTTTACGAAAACTTTGTTTCTCCATTACTTTGTTAAAAATCAATTATTTTTCCCAAAAACTGAAATTTTTTTTTGAGTTTTGTCACTCATATTAGTGCCGCAATTACAATTTTTCAATTCAGACCATTTTAAAATTTCAACATTTTTGATACTTAGGTAAGGGTCCCCCCTTATAATTTTTACGAAAACTTTGTTTCTCCATTACTTTGTTAAAACTCAATTATTTTTCCCAAAAACTGATATTTTGTTTATGTTTTGTCACTCATATTAGTCCTGCATTTCATATTGTTTAATTCAGACCATTTTAAAATTTCAACATTTTTTATACTTAGGTAAGGGCCCCTTTTATCAATTTTACGAAAACTTTGATTCGCCGTAACTCTTTTAAAAACCAAAAGATTTTTGTCAAAAAATCGACATTTTGTTTATGTTTTGCCACTCATATTAGTCCTGCATTTAAAATTGTTCAATATAGACCATTTTAAAATTTCAACATTTTTGATGTTTAGGTAAGGGTCCTTCCTTGTCACCTTTATGAAAACTTTGTTTCGCCATAACTCTGTAAAAAACCAATCAATTTTTTGCCGAAAAATGACACTTTGTTTATGTTTTCTCACTCTTGTTAATCCTGCATTTAAAATGGTTTAATTCAGACCATTTTAAAATTTCAACATTTTTGATACTTAGGTAAGGGCCCATCTTATCAATTTTACGAAAACTTTGTTTCTCCATAAATCTGTAAGAAATCAATCGATTTTACCCAAAAATGTCACTCATATAAGTCCTGCATTTAAAATTTTATAGTTCAGAACATTTTAAAATTTCAACATTTTTGATACTTAGGTAAGGATCCCCCTTTATTACCAATACGAAGACTTTGTTTCGCCATAACTCTGTAAAAACCAATCAACTTTTTGCCGAAAAATGACACTTTTTTTATGTTTTGTCACTCGTATTAATCCTGCATTAAAAATTGTTCAATTCAGACCATTTTAAAATTTCAACATTTTTATGTTTAAGTAAGGGCTCCCCTTATTACATTTTACGAAAACTTTATTTCTCCATTACTTTGTTAAAAATCAATTATTTTTCCCAAAAACTGATATTTTGTTTATGTTTTGTCACTCATCTTAGTCCTGCATTTTATATTGTTTAATTCAGACCATTTTAAAATTTCAACATTTTTGATACTTAGGTAAGGGTCCCCCTTTATAATTTTTAGGAAAACTTTGTTTCGCCATAACTCTTTTAAAAACCGATCAATTTTTCCGAAAAATTACATTTTGTTTATGTTTTGTCACTCTTATTAATCCTGCATTTAAAATTGTTGAAATCAGACAATTTTAAAATTTCAAAATTTTTGATGTTTAAGTAAGGGTCTCCCCTTATAACATTTTACGAAAACTTTGTTTCTCCATTACTTTGTAACAAACAAATTATTTTTCCCAAAAACTGATATTTTTTTTTATGTTTTGTCACTCATATTAGGCCTGCATTTAAAATTGTATAATTCAGACCATTTTAAAATTTCAACATTTTTGATACTATGGTAAGGGTCCTCCTTTATAATTTATACGAAAACTTTGTTTCGCCATAACTCTGTAAACAACCAATCAATTTTTTGCCGAAAAATTGCACTTTGTTTATGTTTTGCCACTCTTATTAATCCTGCATTTAAAATTATTGAATTCAGACAATTTAAAAATTTCAAAATTTTTGATGTTTTAGTAAGGGTCTCCCCTTATTACATTTTACGAAAACTTTGTTTCTCCATTACTTTGTTAAAAATTAATTATTTTTCCCAAAAACTGATATTTTTATGTTTTGTCACTCATATTAGCCCTGCATTTAAAATTTTATAGTTCAGAACATTTTAAAATTTCAACATTTTTGATACTTAGGTAAGGAACCCCCTTTATTACTAATACGAAGACTTTGTTTTTCCATAACTCTGTAAAAACCAATCAATTTTTTGCCGAAAAATGACACGTTCTTTATGTTTTGTCACTCGTATTAATCCTGCATTTAAAATTGTTCAATTCAGACCGTTTTAAAATTTCAAAATTTTTGATGTTTAAGTAAGGGTCTCCCCTTATTACATTTTACGAAAACTTTGTTTCTCCATTACTTTGTTAAAAATCAATTATTTTTCCCAAAAACTGAAATTTTTTTTGAGTTTTGTCACTCATATTAGTCCCGCAATTACAATTTTTCAATTCAGACCATTTTAAAATTTCAACATTTTTGATACTTAGGTAAGGGTCCCCCCTTATAATTTTTACGAAAACTTTGTTTCTCCATTACTTTGTTAAAACTCAATTATTTTTCCCAAAAACTGATATTTTTTTATGTTTTGTCACTCATATTAGACCTGCATTTAAAATTGTATAATTCAGACCATTTTAAAATTTCAACATTTTTGATACTTAGGTAAGGGTCCTCTTTATAATTTATACGAAAATTTTGTTTCGCCATAAATCTGTAAAAAAACCAATCAATTTTTTTGCCGAAAAATGACACTTTGTTTATGTTTTGTCACTCTTATTAATCCTGCATTTAAAATTGTTGAAATCAGACAATTTTAAAATTTCAAAATTTTTGATGTTTAAGTAAGGGTCTCCCCTTATTACATTTTACGAAAACTTTGTTTCTCCATTACTTTGTTAAAAATCAATTATTTTTCCCAAAAACTGATATTTTTTTATGTTTTGTCACTCATATTAGTCCTGCAATTAAAATTTTTCAATTCAGACCATTTTAAAATTTCAACACTTTTTATACTTAGGTAAGGGTCCCCCCTTATAATTTTTACGAAAACTTTGATTCGTCATAGCTCTTTTAAAAACTTTTTTTTCGAAAAATTACACTTTGTTTATGTTTTGTCACTCTTATTAATCCTGCATTTAAAATGGTTCAATTCAGACCATTTTAAAATTTCAACATTTTTATGTTTTAGTAAGGGCTCCCCTTATTACATTTTACGAAAACTTTGTTTCTCCATTACTTTGTTAAAAATCAATTATTTTTCCCAAAAACTGATATTTTTTTATGTTTTGTCACTCATATTAGTCCTGCAATTAAAATTTTTCAATTCAGACCATTTTAAAATTTCAACATTTTTGATACTTAGATAAGGGTATAATTATAATAATTTTAATTTTAATTTTTACGAAAACTTTGTTTCACCATAACTCTTTCAAAAACCAATCAATTTTTTCGAAAAATTACATTTTGTTTATGTTTTGTCACTCTTATTAATCCTGCATTTAAAATTGTTGAATTCAGACCATTTTAAAATTTCAACATTTTTGATACTTAGGTAAGGGCCCATCTTATCAATTTAACGAAAACTTTGTTTCTCCATAAATCTGTGAAAAACCAATCAATTTTTTCGAAAAATTACATTTTGTTCATGTTTTGTCACTCTTATTAATCCTGCATTTAAAATTGTTGAATTCAGACCATTTTAAAATTTCAACATTTTTGATACTTAGGTAAGGGTCCCCTTTATAATTTTTACGAAAACTTTGTTTCGCCATAACTCTTTTAAAAACCAATCGATTTTTCCGAAAAATTACATTTTGTTTATGTTTTGTCACTCTTATTAATCCTGCATTTAAAATTGTTGAATTCAGACCATTTTAAAATTTCAACATTTTTGATGTTTAGGTAAGGATCTTCCTTTATAATTTATACGAAAACTTTGTTTCGCCATAACTCTGTAAAAAACCAATAAATTTTTTGCCGAAAAATGACACTTTGTTTATGTTTTGTCACTCTTATTTATCCTGCATTTAAAATTGTTGAATTCAGACCATTTTAAAATTTCAAAATTTTTTATACTTAGGTAAGGTCCCCTTTTATCAATTTTACGAAAACTTTGATTCGCCATAACTCTTTTAAAAACCAATAGATTTTTGTCGAAAAAAGACATTTTGTTTATGTTTTGCCACTCATATTAGTCCTGCATTTAAAATTGTTCAATATAGACCATTTTAAAATTTCAACATTTTTGATGTTTAGGTAAGGGTCCTTCCTTGTCACCTTTATGAAAACTTTGTTTCGCCATAACTCTGTAAAAAACCAATCAATTTTTTGCCGAAAAATTACATTTTGTTTATGTTTTCTCACTCTTATTAATCCTGCATTTAAAATTGTTTAATTCAGACCATTTTAAAATTCCACAATTTTTGATACTTAGGTAAAGGCCCCTCTTATCAATTTTACGAAAACTTTGTTTGTCTATAAATCTGTAAGAAATCAATCGATTTTACCCAAAAATGTCACTCATACAAGTCCTGCATTTAAAACTGTTCAATTCAGACCATTTTAAAATTTCAACACTTTTTATACTTAGGTAAGGGTCCCCCTTTATAATTTATACGAAAACTTTGTTTCGCCATAACTCTTTAAAAAACCAATCGATTTTTCCGAAAAATTACATTTTGTTTATGTTTTGTCACTCTTATTAATCCTGCATTTAAAATTGTTCAATTCAGACCATTTTAAAATTTCAACATTTTTGATGTTTAAGTAAGGGTCTCCCCTTATTACATTTTACGAAAACTTTGTTTCTCCATTACTTTGTTAAAAATCAATTATTTTTCCCAAAAACTGATATTTTGTTTATGTTTTGTCACTCATATTAGTCCTGCATTTAAAACTGTTCAATTCAGACCATTTTAAAATTTCAACACTTTTTATACTTAGGTAAGGGTCCCCCTTGATAATTTATATGAAAACTTTGTTTCACCATAACTCTTTTAAAAACCAATCGATTTTTCAGAAAAATTACATTTTGTTTATGTTTTGTCACTCTTATTAATCCTGCATTTAAAATTGTTCAATTCAGACCATTTTAAAATTTCAACATTTTTGATACTTAGGTAAGGGTCCCCCTTTATAATTTATACGAAAACTTTGTTTCGCCATAACTCTGTAAAAAACCAATCAATTTTTTGCCGAAAAATGACACTTTGTTTATGTTTTGTCACTCTTATTAATCCTGCATTTAAAATTTTTCAATTCAGACCATTTTAAAATTTCAACATTTTTGATACTTAGGTAAGGATCCCCCTTTATAATTTATACGAAAACTTTGTTTCGCCATAACTCTTTTAAAAACCAATCAATTTTTTGCCGAAAAATTACATTTTGTTTATGTTTTGTCACTCTTATTAATCCTGCATTTAAAATTGTTCAATTCAGACCATTTTAAAATTTCAACATTTTTGATGTTTAAGTAAGGGTCTCCCCTTATTACATTTTACGAAAACTTTGTTTCTCCATTACTTTGTTAAAAATCAATTATTTTTCCCAAAAACTGATATTTTTTTTATGTTTTGTCACTCATATTAGTCCTGCATTTTAAATTGTTTAATTCAGACCATTTTAAAATTTCAACATTTTTGATACTTAGGTAAGGGTCCCCCTTTATAATTTATACGAAAACTTTGTTTCGCCATAACTCTGTAAAAAACCAATCAATTTTTTGCCGAAAAATGACACTTTGTTTATGTTTTGTCACTCTTATTAATCCTGCATTTAAAATTGTTCAATTCAGACCATTTTAAAATTTCAACATTTTTGATGTTTAAGTAAGGGTCTCCCCTTATTACATTTTACGAAAACTTTGTTTCTCCATTACTTTGTTAAAAATCAATTATTTTTCCCAAAAACTGATATTTTTTTATGTTTTGTTACTCATATTAGTCCTGCATTTAAAATTGTGTAATTCAGACCATTTTAAAATTTCAACATTTTTGATACTTAGGTAAGGGTCCCCCTTATAATTTTTACGAAAACTTTGTTTCACCATAACTCTTTCAAAAACCAATCGATTTTTTCGAAAAATTACATTTTGTTTATGTTTTGTCACTCTTATTAATCCTGCATTTAAAATTGTTCAATTCAGACCATTTTAAAATTTCAACATTTTTGATGTTTAAGTAAGGGTCTCCCTTATTACATTTTACGAAAACTTTGTTTCTCCATTACTTTGTTAAAAATCAATTATTTTTCCCAAAAACTGATATTTTGTTTATGTTTTGTCACTCATATTAGTCCTGCATTTAAAATTGTTTAATTCAGACCATTTTAAAATTTCAACATTTTTGATACTTAGGTAAGGGTCCCCCTTTATAATTTTAAGGAAAACTTTGTTTCGCAATAACTCTTTTAAAAACCAATCAATTTTTCCGAAAAATTACACTTTGTTTATGTTTTGTCACTCTTATTAATCCTGCATTTAAAATTGTTGAATTCAGACCATTTTAAAATTTCAACATTTTTGATGTTTAAGTAAGGGTCTCCCCTTATTACATTTTACGAAAACTTTGTTTCTCCATTACTTTGTTAAAAATCAATTATTTTTCCCAAAAACTGATATTTTTTTTATGTTTTGTCACTCATATTAGTCCTGCATTTAAAATTTTATAATTCAGACCATTTTAAAATTTCAACATTTTGTTTATGTGTTGTCACTCTTATTAATCCTGCAATTAAAATTGTTGAATTCAGACAATTTTAAAATTTCAAAATTTTTGATGTTTAAGTAAGGGTCTCCCCTTATTACATTTTACGAAAACTTTGTTTCTCCATTACTTTGTTAAAAATCAATTATTTTTCCCAAAAACTGATATTTTTTTATGTTTTGTCACTCATATTAGTCCTGCATTTAAAATTTTATAATTCAGACCATTTTAAAATTTCAACATTTTGTTTATGTGTTGTCACTCTTATTAATCCTGCAATTAAAATTGTTGAATTCAGACAATTTTAAAATTTCAAAATTTTTGATGTTTAAGTAAGGGTCTCCCCTTATTACATTTTACGAAAACTTTGTTTCTCCATTACTTTGTTAAAAATCAATTATTTTTCCCAAAAACTGATATTTTTTTTATGTTTTGTCACTCATATTAGTCCTGCATTTAAAATTGTATAATTCAGACCATTTTCCTGCAATTAAAATTGTTAAATTCAGACAATTTTAAAATTTCAAAATTTTTGATGTTTAAGTAAGGGTCTCCCCTTATTACATTTTACGAAAACTTTGTTTCTCCATTACTTTGTTAAAAATCAATTATTTTTCCCAAAAACTGATATTTTTTTATGTTTTGTCACTCATATTAGTCCTGCATTTAAAATTGTATAATTCAGACCATTTTAAAATTTCAACATTTTTGATACTTAGGTAAGGGTCCCCCTTTATAATTTATACGAAAACTTTGTTTCGCCATAACTCTGTAAAAAACCAATCAATTTTTTGCCGAAAAATTACATTTTGTTTATGTTTTGTCACTCTTATTAATCCTGCATTTAAAATTGTTCAATTCAGACCATTTTAAAATTTCAACATTTTTGATGTTTAAGTAAGGGTCTCCCCTTATTACATTTTACGAAAACTTTGTTTCTCCATTACTTTGTTAAAAATCAATTAATTTTCCCAAAAACTGATATTTTGTTTATGTTTTGTCACTCATATTAGTCCTGCATTTTATATTGTTTAATTCAGACCATTTTAAAATTTCAACATTTTTGATACTTAGGTAAGGGTCCCCCTTTATAATTTTTAGGAAAACTTTGTTTCGCCATAACTCTTTTAAAAACCAATCAATTTTTCCGAAAAATTACATTTTGTTTATGTTTTGTCACTCTTATTAATCCTGCATTTAAAATTGTTGAATTCAGACAATTTTAAAATTTCAAAATTTTTGATGTTTAAGTAAGGGTCTCCCCTTATTACATTTTACGAAAACTTTGTTTCTCCATTACTTTGTTAAAAATCAATTATTTTTCCCAAAAACTGATATTTTTTTTATGTTTTGTCACTCATATTAGTCCTGCATTTAAAATTTTATAATTCAGACCATTTTAAAATTTCAACATTTTGTTTATGTGTTGTCACTCTTATTAATCCTGCATTTAAAATTGTTGAATTCAGACAATTTTAAAATTTCAAAATTTTTGATGTTTAAGTAAGGGTCTCCCCTTATTACATTTTACGAAAACTTTGTTTCTCCATTACTTTGTTAAAAATCAATTATTTTTCCCAAAAACTGATATTTTTTTTATGTTTTGTCACTCATATTAGTCCTGCATTTAAAATTGTATAATTCAGACCATTTTAAAATTTCAACATTTTTGATACTTAGGTAAGGATCCCCCTTTATAATTTATACGAAAACTTTGTTTCGCCATAACTCTGTAAAAACCAATCAATTTTTTGCCGAAAAATGACACTTTGTTTATGTTTTGTCACTCTTATTAATCCTGCATTTAAAATTGTTCAATTCAGACCATTTTAAAATTTCAACATTTTTGATGTTTAAGTAAGGGTCTCCCCTTATTACATTTTACGAAAACTTTGTTTCTCCATTACTTTGTTAAAAATCAATTAATTTTTCCCAAAAACTGATATTTTGTTTATGTTTTGTCACTCATATTAGTCCTGCATTTAAAATTGTTTAATTCAGACCATTTTAAAATTTCAACATTTTTGATACTTAGGTAAGGGTCCCCCTTTATAATTTTTAGGAAAACTTTGTTTCGCCATAACTCTTTCAAAAACCAATCAATTTTTCCGAAAAATTACATTTTGTTTATGTTTTGTCACTCTTATTAATCCTGCATTTAAAATTGTTCAATTCAGACCATTTTAAAATTTCAAAATTTTTGATGTTTAAGTAAGGGTCTCCCCTTATTACATTTTACGAAAACTTTGTTTCTCCATTACTTTGTTAAAAATCAATTATTTTTCCCAAAAACTGATATTTTTTTATGTTTTGTCACTCATATTAGTCCTGCATTTAAAATTTTATAATTCAGACCATTTTAAAATTTCAACATTTTGTTTATGTGTTGTCACTCTTATTAATCCTGCATTTAAAATTGTTGAATTCAGACAATTTTAAAATTTCAAAATTTTTGATGTTTAAGTAAGGGTCTCCCCTTATTACATTTTACGAAAACTTTGTTTCTCCATTACTTTGTTAAAAATCAATTATTTTTCCCAAAAACTGATATTTTTTTTATGTTTTGTCACTCATATTAGTCCTGCATTTAAAATTGTATAATTCAGACCATTTTAAAATTTCAACATTTTTGATACTTAGGTAAGGATCCCCCTTTATAATTTATACGAAAACTTTGTTTCGCCATAACTCTGTAAAAAACCAATCAATTTTTTCCGAAAAATGACACTTTGTTTATGTTTTGTCACTCTTATTAATCCTGCATTTAAAATTGTTCAATTCAGACCATTTTAAAATTTCAACATTTTTGATGTTTAAGTAAGGGTCTCCCCTTATTACATTTTACGAAAACTTTGTTTCTCCATTACTTTGTTAAAAATCAATTATTTTTCCCAAAAACTGAAATTTTTTTATGTTTTGTCACTCATATTAGTCCTGCAATTAAAATTTTTCAATTCAGACCATTTTAAAATTTCAACATTTTTGATACTTAGGTAAGGGTCCCCCTTTATAATTTTTACGAAAACTTTGTTTCACCATAACTCTTTCAAAAACCAATCGAAAAATTACATTTTGTTTATGTTTTGTCACTCTTATTAATCCTGCATTTAAAATTGTTCAATTCAGACCATTTTAAAATTTCAACATTTTTGATGTTTAAGTAAGGGTCTCCCCTTATTACATTTTACGAAAACTTTGTTTCTCCATTACTTTGTTAAAAATCAATTATTTTTCCCAAAAACTGATATTTTTTTATGTTTTGTCACTCATATTAGTCCTGCATTTAAAATTGTATAATTCAGACCATTTTAAAATTTCAACATTTTTGATACTTAGGTAAGGGTCCCCCTTTATAATTTATACGAAAACTTTGTTTCGCCATAACTCTGTAAAAAACCAATCAATTTTTTGCCGAAAAATGACACTTTGTTTATGTTTTGTCACTCTTATTAATCCTGCATTTAAAATTGTTGAATTCAGACCATTTTAAAATTTCAAAATTTTTGATGTTTAAGTAAGGGTCTCCCCTTATTACATTTTACGAAAACTTTGTTTTTCCATTACTTTGTTAAAAATCAATTATTTTTCCCGAAAACTTATATTTTTTTATGTTTTGTCACTCATATTAGTCCTGCATTTGATACTTAGGTAAGGGTCCCCCTTTATAATTTTTAGGAAAACTTTGTTTCGCCATAACTCTTTTAAAAACCAATCGATTTTTTCCGAAAAATTACATTTTGTTTATGTTTTGTCACTCTTATTAATCCTGCATTTAAAATTGTTCAATTCAGACCATTTTAAAATTTCAACATTTTTGATGTTTAAGTAAGGGTCTCCCCTTATTACATTTTACGAAAACTTTGTTTCTCCATTACTTTGTTAAAAATCAATTATTTTTCCCAAAAACTGATATTTTTTTATGTTTTGTCACTCATATTAGTCCTGCATTTAAAATTGTATAATTCAGACCATTTTAAAATTTCAACATTTTTGATACTTAGGTAAGGGTCCCCCTTTATAATTTTACGGAAAACTTTGTTTCGCCATAACTCTTTAAAAACCAATCAATTTTTTCCCGAAAAATTACATTTTGTTTATGTTTTGTCACTCTTATTAATCCTGCATTTAAAATTGTTGAATTCAGACAATTTTAAAATTTCAAAATTTTTGATGTTTAAGTAAGGGTCTCCCCTTATTACATTTTACGAAAACTTTGTTTCTCCATTACTTTGTTAAAAATCAATTATTTTTCCCAAAAACTGATATTTTTTTTATGTTTTGTCACTCATATTAGTCCTGCATTTAAAATTTTATAATTCAGACCATTTTAAAATTTCAACATTTTGTTTATGTGTTGTCACTCTTATTAATCCTGCATTTAAAATTGTTGAATTCAGACAATTTTAAAATTTCAAAATTTTTGATGTTTAAGTAAGGGTCTCCCCTTATTACATTTTACGAAAACTTTGTTTCTCCATTACTTTGTTAAAAATCAATTATTTTTCCCAAAAACTGATATTTTTTTTATGTTTTGTCACTCATATTAGTCCTGCATTTAAAATTTTATAATTGTAATCAGACCATTTTAAAATTTCAACATTTTTGATACTTAGGTAAGGGTCCCCCTTTATAATTTATACGAAAACTTTGTTTCGCCATAACTCTGTAAAAACCAATCAATTTTTTCCGAAAAATGACACTTTGTTTATGTTTTGTCACTCTTATTAATCCTGCATTTAAAATTGTTCAATTCAGACCATTTTAAAATTTCAACATTTTTGATGTTTAAGTAAGGGTCTCCCCTTATTACATTTTACGAAAACTTTGTTTCTCCATTACTTTGTTAAAAATCAATTATTTTTCCCAAAAACTGATATTTTTTTTATGTTTTGTCACTCATATTAGTCCTGCATTTAAAATTGTTTAATTCAGACCATTTTAAAATTTCAACATTTTTGATACTTAGGTAAGGGTCCCCCTTTATAATTTTTACGAAAACTTTGTTTCGCCATAACTCTTTTAAAAACCAAAAAATTTTTTAGTTGTCTATATTTTTCCGCAAAAATTTAAATTACATTTTGTTTATGTTTTGTCACTCTTATTAATCCTGCATTTAAAATTGTTGAATTCAGACAATTTTAAAATTTCAAAATTTTTGATGTTTAAGTAAGGGTCTCCCCTTATTACATTTTACGAAAACTTTGTTTCTCCATTACTTTGTTAAAAATCAATTATTTTTCCCAAAAACTGATATTTTTTTATGTTTTGTCACTCATATTAGTCCTGCATTTAAAATTGTATAATTCAGACCATTTTAAAATTTCAACATTTTTGATACTTAGGTAAGGGTCCCCCTTTATAATTTATACGAAAACTTTGTTTCGCCATAACTCTGTAAAAAACCAATCAATTTTTTGCCGAAAAATGACATTTTGTTTATGTTTTGTCACTCTTATTAATCCTGCATTTAAAATTGTTCAATTCAGACCATTTTAAAATTTCAAAATTTTTGATGTTTAAGTAAGGGTCTCCCCTTATTACATTTTACGAAAACTTTGTTTCTCCATTACTTTGTTAAAAATCAATTATTTTTCCCAAAAACTGAAATTTTTTTATGTTTTGTCACTCATATTAGTCCTGCATTTAAAATTTTTTAATTCAGACCATTTTAAAATTTCAACATTTTTGATACTTAGGTAAGGGTCCCCCTTTATAATTTATACGAAAACTTTGTTTCGCCATAACTCTTTTAAAAACCAATAGATTTTTGTCGAAAAAATTACATTTTGTTTATGTTTTGTCACTCTTATTAATCCTGCATTTAAAATTGTTCAATTCAGACCATTTTAAAATTTCAACATTTTTGATGTTTAAGTAAGGGTCTCCCCTTATTACATTTTACGAAAACTTTGTTTCTCCATTACTTTGTTAAAAATCAATTAATTTTTCCCAAAAACTGATATTTTTTTATGTTTTGTCACTCATATTAGTCCTGCATTTAAAATTGTTTAATTCAGACCATTTTAAAATTTCAACATTTTTGATACTTAGGTAAGGGTCCCCCTTTATAATTTTTACGAAAACTTTGTTTCGCCATAACTCTTTTAAAAACCAATCAATTTTTCCGAAAAATTACATTTTGTTTATGTTTTGTCACTCTTATTAATCCTGCATTTAAAATTGTTGAATTCAGACCATTTTAAAATTTCAACATTTTTGATGTTTAAGTAAGGGTCTCCCCTTATTACATTTTACGAAAACTTTGTTTCTCCATTACTTTGTTAAAAATCAATTATTTTTCCCAAAAACTGATATTTTTTTATGTTTTGTCACTCATATTAGTCCTGCATTTAAAATTTTATAATTCAGACCATTTTAAAATTTCAACATTTTGTTTATGTGTTGTCACTCTTATTAATCCTGCATTTAAAATTGTTGAATTCAGACAATTTTAAAATTTCAAAATTTTTGATGTTTAAGTAAGGGTCTCCCCTTATTACATTTTACGAAAACTTTGTTTCTCCATTACTTTGTTAAAAATCAATTATTTTTCCCAAAAACTGATATTTTTTTTATGTTTTGTCACTCATATTAGTCCTGCATTTAAAATTGTATAATTCAGACCATTTTAAAATTTCAACATTTTTGATACTTAGGTAAGGATCCCCCTTTATAATTTATACGAAAACTTTGTTTCGCCATAACTCTGTAAAAAACCAATCAATTTTTTCCGAAAAATGACACTTTGTTTATGTTTTGTCACTCTTATTAATCCTGCATTTAAAATTGTTCAATTCAGACCATTTTAAAATTTCAACATTTTTGATGTTTAAGTAAGGGTCTCCCCTTATTACATTTTACGAAAACTTTGTTTCTCCATTACTTTGTTAAAAATCAATTATTTTTCCCAAAAACTGAAATTTTTTTATGTTTTGTCACTCATATTAGTCCTGCAATTAAAATTTTTCAATTCAGACCATTTTAAAATTTCAACATTTTTGATACTTAGGTAAGGGTCCCCCCTTATAATTTTTACGAAAACTTTGTTTCACCATAACTCTTTCAAAAACCAATCGATTTTTTCGAAAAATTACATTTTGTTTATGTTTTGTCACTCTTATTAATCCTGCATTTAAAATTGTTCAATTCAGACCATTTTAAAATTTCAACATTTTTGATGTTTAAGTAAGGGTCTCCCCTTATTACATTTTACGAAAACTTTGTTTCTCCATTACTTTGTTAAAAATCAATTATTTTTCCCAAAAACTGAAATTTTTTTTATGTTTTGTCACTCATATTAGTCCTGCATTTAAAATTGTTTAATTCAGACCATTTTAAAATTTCAACATTTTTGATACTTAGGTAAGGGTCCCCCCTTATAATTTTTACGAAAACTTTGTTTCACCATAACTCTTTCAAAAACCAATCAATTTTTCCGAAAAATTAACATTTTGTTTATGTTTTGTCACTCTTATTAATCCTGCATTTAAAATTGTTGAATTCAGACAATTTTAAAATTTCAAAATTTTTGATGTTTAAGTAAGGGTCTCCCCTTATTACATTTTACGAAAACTTTGTTTCTCCATTACTTTGTTAAAAATCAATTATTTTTCCCAAAAACTGATATTTTTTTATGTTTTGTCACTCATATTAGTCCTGCATTTAAAATTGTATAATTCAGACCATTTTAAAATTTCAACATTTTTGATACTTAGGTAAGGGTCCCCCTTTATAATTTATACGAAAACTTTGTTTCGCCATAACTCTGTAAAAACCAATCAATTTTTTGCCGAAAAATGACACTTTGTTTATGTTTTGTCACTCTTATTAATCCTGCATTTAAAATTGTTCTATTCAGACCATTTTAAAATTTCAACATTTTTGATGTTTAGGTAAGGGCCTCCCCTTATTACATTTTACGAAAACTTTGTTTCTCCATTACTTTGTTAAAAATCAATTATTTTTCCCAAAAACTGATATTTTTTTATGTTTTGTCACTCATATTAGTCCTGCATTTAAAATTTTATAATTCAGACCATTTTAAAATTTCAACATTTTCTTTATGTGTTGTCACTCGTATTAATCCTGCATTTCAAATTGTTGAATTCGACAATTTTAAAATTTCAAAATTTTTGATGTTTAAGTAAGGGTCTCCCCTTATTACATTTTACGAAAACTTTGTTTCTCCATTACTTTGTTAAAAATCAATTATTTTTCCCAAAAACTGATATTTTTTTTATGTTTTGTCACTCATATTAGTCCTGCATTTAAAATTGTATAATTCAGACCATTTTAAAATTTCAACATTTTTGATACTTAGGTAAGGGTCCCCCTTTATAATTTATACGAAAACTTTGTTTCGCCATAACTCTGTAAAAAACCAATCAATTTTTTGCCGAAAAATGACACTTTGTTTATGTTTTGTCACTCTTATTAATCCTGCATTTAAAATTGTTCAATTCGACAATTTTAAAATTTCAAAATTTTTGATGTTTAAGTAAGGGTCTCCCCTTATTACATTTTACGAAAACTTTGTTTCTCCATTACTTTGTTAAAAATCAATTATTTTTCCCAAAAACTGATATTTTTTTTATGTTTTGTCACTCATATTAGTCCTGCATTTAAAATTTTATAATTCAGACCATTTTAAAATTTCAACATTTTGTTTATGTGTTGTCACTCTTATTAATCCTGCATTTAAAATTGTTGAATTCAGACAATTTTAAAATTTCAAAATTTTTGATGTTTAAGTAAGGGTCTCCCCTTATTACATTTTACGAAAACTTTGTTTCTCCATTACTTTGTTAAAAATCAATTATTTTTCCCAAAAACTGATATTTTTTTTATGTTTTGTCACTCATATTAGTCCTGCATTTAAAATTGTATAATTCAGACCATTTTAAAATTTCAACATTTTTGATACTTAGGTAAGGGTCCCCCTTTATAATTTATACGAAAACTTTGTTTCGCCATAACTCTGTAAAAAACCAATCAATTTTTTGCCGAAAAATGACACTTTGTTTATGTTTTGTCACTCTTATTAATCCTGCATTTAAAATTGTTCAATTCAGACCATTTTAAAATTTCAACATTTTTGATGTTTAAGTAAGGGTCTCCCCTTATTACATTTTACGAAAACTTTGTTTCTCCATTACTTTGTTAAAAATCAATTATTTTTCCCAAAAACTGAAATTTTTTTTATGTTTTGTCACTCATATTAGTCCTGCATTTAAAATTGTTTAATTCAGACCATTTTAAAATTTCAACATTTTTGATACTTAGGTAAGGGTCCCCCTTTATAATTTTTAGGAAAACTTTGTTTCGCCATAACTCTTTTAAAAACCAATCAATTTTTCCGAAAAATTACATTTTGTTTATGTTTTGTCACTCTTATTAATCCTGCATTTAAAATTGTTCAATTCAGACCATTTTAAAATTTCAACATTTTTGATGTTTAAGTAAGGGTCTCCCCTTATTACATTTTACGAAAACTTTGTTTCTCCATTACTTTGTTAAAAATCAATTATTTTTCCCAAAAACTGATATTTTGTTTATGTTTTGTCACTCATATTAGTCCTGCATTTGATACTTAGGTAAGGGTCCCCCTTTATAATTTTTAGGAAAACTTTGTTTCGCCATAACTCTTTTAAAAACCAATCAATTTTTCCGAAAAATTACATTTTGTTTATGTTTTGTCACTCTTATTAATCCTGCATTTAAAATTGTTCAATTCAGACCATTTTAAAATTTCAACATTTTTGATGTTTAAGTAAGGGTCTCCCCTTATTACATTTTACGAAAACTTTGTTTCTCCATTACTTTGTTAAAAATCAATTATTTTTCCCAAAAACTGATATTTTTTTTATGTTTTGTCACTCATATTAGTCCTGCATTTAAAATTTTATAATTCAGACCATTTTAAAATTTCAACATTTTGTTTATGTGTTGTCACTCTTATTAATCCTGCATTTCAAATTGTTGAATTCAGACAATTTTAAAATTTCAAAATTTTTGATGTTTAAGTAAGGGTCTCCCCTTATTACATTTTACGAAAACTTTGTTTCTCCATTACTTTGTTAAAAATCAATTATTTTTCCCAAAAACTGATATTTTTTTTATGTTTTGTCACTCATATTAGTCCTGCATTTAAAATTGTATAATTCAGACCATTTTAAAATTTCAACATTTTTGATACTTAGGTAAGGGTCCCCCTTTATAATTTATACGAAAACTTTGTTTCGCCATAACTCTGTAAAAAACCAATCAATTTTTCCGAAAAATTACATTTTGTTTATGTTTTGTCACTCTTATTAATCCTGCATTTAAAATTGTTCAATTCAGACCATTTTAAAATTTCAACATTTTTGATGTTTAAGTAAGGGTCTCCCCTTATTACATTTTACGAAAACTTTGTTTCTCCATTACTTTGTTAAAAATCAATTATTTTTCCCAAAAACTGAAATTTTTTTATGTTTTGTCACTCATATTAGTCCTGCATTTAAAATTGTTATAATTCAGACCATTTTAAAATTTCAACATTTTTGATACTTAGGTAAGGGTCCCCCTTTATAATTTATACGAAAACTTTGTTTCGCCATAACTCTGTAAAAAACCAATCAATTTTTTGCCGAAAAATGACACTTTGTTTATGTTTTGTCACTCTTATTAATCCTGCATTTAAAATTGTTCAATTCAGACCATTTTAAAATTTCAAAATTTTTGATGTTTAAGTAAGGGTCTCCCCTTATTACATTTTACGAAAACTTTGTTTCTCCATTACTTTGTTAAAAATCAATTATTTTTCCCAAAAACTGAAATTTTTTTATGTTTTGTCACTCATATTAGTCCTGCATTTAAAATTTTATAATTCAGACCATTTTAAAATTTCAACATTTTGTTTATGTTTTGTCACTCTTATTAATCCTGCATTTAAAATTGTTGAATTCAGACAATTTTAAAATTTCAAAATTTTTGATGTTTAAGTAAGGGTCTCCCCTTATTACATTTTACGAAAACTTTGTTTCTCCATTACTTTGTTAAAAATCAATTATTTTTCCCAAAAACTGATATTTTTTTTTGTTTTGTCACTCATATTAGTCCTTCAATCCTGCATTTAAAATTGTATAATAGACCATTTTAAAATTTCAACATTTTTATGTTTTGTCCCTTATTACATTCAAAACTTTTCATTATGCATTTAAAATTGTTGAATTCAGACAATTTTAAAATTTCAAAATTTTTGATGTTTAAGTAAGGGTCTCCCCTTATTACATTTTACGAAAACTTTGTTTCTCCATTACTTTGTTAAAAATCAATTATTTTTCCCAAAAACTGATATTTTTTTATGTTTTGTCACTCATATTAGTCCTGCATTTAAAATTTTATAATTCAGACCATTTTAAAATTTCAACATTTTGTTTATGTGTTGTCACTCTTATTAATCCTGCATTTAAAATTGTTGAATTCAGACAATTTTAAAATTTCAAAATTTTTGATGTTTAAGTAAGGGTCTCCCCTTATTACATTTTACGAAAACTTTGTTTCTCCATTACTTTGTTAAAAATCAATTATTTTTCCCAAAAACTGATATTTTTTTTATGTTTTGTCACTCATATTAGTCCTGCATTTAAAATTGTATAATTCAGACCATTTTAAAATTTCAACATTTTTGATACTTAGGTAAGGGTCCCCCTTTATAATTTATACGAAAACTTTGTTTCGCCATAACTCTGTAAAAAACCAATCAATTTTTTGCCGAAAAATGACACTTTGTTTATGTTTTGTCACTCTTATTAATCCTGCATTTAAAATTGTTCAATTCAGACCATTTTAAAATTTCAACATTTTTGATGTTTAAGTAAGGGTCTCCCCTTATTACATTTTACGAAAACTTTGTTTCTCCATTACTTTGTTAAAAATCAATTATTTTTCCCAAAAACTGAAATTTTTTTTATGTTTTGTCACTCATATTAGTCCTGCATTTAAAATTTTTTAATTCAGACCATTTTAAAATTTCAACATTTTTGATACTTAGGTAAGGGTCCCCCCTTATAATTTTTACGAAAACTTTGTTTCACCATAACTCTTTCAAAAACCAATCGATTTTTTCGAAAAATTACATTTTGTTTATGTTTTGTCACTCTTATTAATCCTGCATTTAAAATTGTTCAATTCAGACCATTTTAAAATTTCAACATTTTTGATGTTTAAGTAAGGGTCTCCCCTTATTACATTTTACGAAAACTTTGTTTCTCCATTACTTTGTTAAAAATCAATTATTTTTCCCAAAAACTTATATTTTTTTATGTTTTGTCACTCATATTAGTCCTGCATTTGATACTTAGGTAAGGGTCCCCCTTTATAATTTTTAGGAAAACTTTGTTTCGCCATAACTCTTTTAAAAACCAATCAATTTTTCCGAAAAATTACATTTTGTTTATGTTTTGTCACTCTTATTAATCCTGCATTTAAAATTGTTGAATTCAGACAATTTTAAAATTTCAAAATTTTTGATGTTTAAGTAAGGGTCTCCCCTTATTACATTTTACGAAAACTTTGTTTCTCCATTACTTTGTTAAAAATCAATTATTTTTCCCAAAAACTGATATTTTTTTATGTTTTGTCACTCATATTAGTCCTGCATTTAAAATTGTATAATTCAGACCATTTTAAAATTTCAACATTTTGTTTATGTGTTGTCACTCTTATTAATCCTGCATTTAAAATTGTTGAATTCAGACAATTTTAAAATTTCAAAATTTTTGATGTTTAAGTAAGGGTCTCCCCTTATTACATTTTACGAAAACTTTGTTTCTCCATTACTTTGTTAAAAATCAATTATTTTTCCCAAAAACTGATATTTTTTTATGTTTTGTCACTCATATTAGTCCTGCATTTAAAATTGTATAATTCAGACCATTTTAAAATTTCAACATTTTTGATACTTAGGTAAGGGTCCCCCTTTATAATTTATACGAAAACTTTGTTTCGCCATAACTCTGTAAAAAACCAATCAATTTTTTGCCGAAAAATGACACTTTGTTTATGTTTTGTCACTCTTATTAATCCTGCATTTAAAATTGTTCAATTCAGACCATTTTAAAATTTCAACATTTTTGATGTTTAAGTAAGGGTCTCCCCTTATTACATTTTACGAAAACTTTGTTTCTCCATTACTTTGTTAAAAATCAATTATTTTTCCCAAAAACTGAAATTTTTTTATGTTTTGTCACTCATATTAGTCCTGCATTTAAAATTTTATAATTCAGACCATTTTAAAATTTCAACATTTTGTTTATGTGTTGTCACTCTTATTAATCCTGCATTTCAAATTGTTGAATTCAGACAATTTTAAAATTTCAAAATTTTTGATGTTTAAGTAAGGGTCTCCCCTCCCCTTATTACATTTTACGAAAACTTTGTTTCTCCATTACTTTGTTAAAAATCAATTATTTTTCCCAAAAACTGATATTTTTTTTATGTTTTGTCACTCATATTAGTCCTGCATTTAAAATTTTATAATTCAGACCATTTTAAAATTTCAACATTTTGTTTATGTGTTGTCACTCTTATTAATCCTGCATTTAAAATTGTTGAATTCAGACAATTTTAAAATTTCAAAATTTTTGATGTTTAAGTAAGGGTCTCCCCTTATTACATTTTACGAAAACTTTGTTTCTCCATTACTTTGTTAAAAATCAATTATTTTTCCCAAAAACTGATATTTTTTTATGTTTTGTCACTCATATTAGTCCTGCATTTAAAATTATATAATTCAGACCCTTTTAAAATTTTAACACTTTGTTTATGTTTTGTCACTCTTATTAATCCTGCATTTAAAATTGTTGAATTCACACAATTTTAAAATTTCAACATTTTTGATGTTTAAGTAAGGGTCTCCCCTTATTACATTTTACGAAAACTTTGTTTCTCCATTACTTTGTTAAAAATCAATTATTTTTCCCAAAAACTGAAATTTTTTATGTTTTGTCACTCATATTAGTCCTGCATTTAAAATTTATAATTCAGACCATTTTAAAATTTCAACATTTTGTTTATGTTTTGTCACTCTTATTAATCCTGCATTTAAAATTGTTGAATTCAGACAATTTTAAAATTTCAAAATTTTTGATGTTTAAGTAAGGGTCTCCCCTTATTACATTTTACGAAAACTTTGTTTCTCCATTACTTTGTTAAAAATCAATTATTTTTCCCAAAAACTGATATTTTGTTTATGTTTTGTCACTCATATTAGTCCTGCATTTAAAATTTTATAATTCAGACCATTTTAAAATTTCAACATTTTTGATACTTAGGTAAGGGTCCTCCTTTATAATTTATACGAAAACTTTGTTTCGCCATAACTCTGTAAAAAACCAATCAATTTTTTGCCGAAAAATGACACTTTGTTTATGTTTTGTCACTCTTATTAATCCTGCATTTAAAATTGTTCAATTCAGACCATTTTAAAATTTCAACATTTTTGATGTTTAAGTAAGGGTCTCCCCTTATTACATTTTACGAAAACTTTGTTTCTCCATTACTTTGTTAAAAATCAATTATTTTTCCCAAAAACTGATATTTTTTTATGTTTTGTCACTCATATTAGTCCTGCATTTAAAATTTTATAATTCAGACCATTTTAAAATTTCAACATTTTGTTTATGTGTTGTCACTCTTATTAATCCTGCATTTCAAATTGTTGAATTCAGACAATTTTAAAATTTCAAAATTTTTGATGTTTAAGTAAGGGTCTCCCCTTATTACATTTTACGAAAACTTTGTTTCTCCATTACTTTGTTAAAAATCAATTATTTTTCCCAAAAACTGATATTTTTTTTATGTTTTGTCACTCATATTAGTCCTGCATTTAAAATTGTATAATTCAGACCATTTTAAAATTTCAACATTTTTGATACTTAGGTAAGGGTCCCCCTTTATAATTTATACGAAAACTTTGTTTCGCCATAACTCTTTAAAAAACCAATCAATTTTTTGCCGAAAAATTACATTTTGTTTATGTTTTGTCACTCTTATTAATCCTGCATTTAAAATTGTTCAATTCAGACCATTTTAAAATTTCATTATTTTTGATGTTTAAGTAAGGGTCTCCCCTTATTACATTTTACGAAAACTTTGTTCTCCATTACTTTGTTAAAAATCAATTAATTTTCCCAAAAACTGATATTTTGTTTATGTTTTGTCACTCATATTCGTCCTGCATTTTATATTGTTTAATTCAGACCATTTTAAAATTTCAACATTTTTGATACTTTATAATATTTAGGAAAACTTTGTTTCGCAATAACTCTTTTAAAAACCAATCAATTTTTTGCCGAAAAATGACACTTTGTTTATGTTTTGTCACTCTTATTAATCCTGCATTTAAAATTGTTGAATTCAGACAATTTTAAAATTTCAAAATTTTTGATGTTTAAGTAAGGGTCTCCCCTTATTACATTTTACGAAAACTTTGTTTCTCCATTACTTTGTTAAAAATCAATTATTTTTCCAGTCCTGCATTTAAAATTTTATAATTCAGACCATTTTAAAATTTCAACATTTTGTTTATGTGTTGTCACTCTTATTAATCCTGCATTTAAAATTGTTGAATTCAGACAATTTTAAAATTTCAAAATTTTTGATGTTTAAGTAAGGGTCTCCCCTTATTACATTTTACGAAAACTTTGTTTCTCCATTACTTTGTTAAAAATCAATTATTTTTCCCAAAAACTGATATTTTTTTATGTTTTGTCACTCATATTAGTCCTGCATTTAAAATTTTATAATTCAGACCATTTTAAAATTTCAACATTTTTGATACTTAGGTAAGGGTCCCCCTTTATAATTTATACGAAAACTTTGTTTCGCCATAACTCTGTAAAAAACCAATCAATTTTTTGCCGAAAAATGACACTTTGTTTATGTTTTGTCACTCTTATTAATCCTGCATTTAAAATTGTTCAATTCAGACAATTTTAAAATTTCAAAATTTTTGATGTTTAAGTAAGGGTCTCCCCTTATTACATTTTACGAAAACTTTGTTTCTCCATTACTTTGTTAAAAATCAATTATTTTTCCCAAAAACTGATATTTTGTTTATGTTTTGTCACTCATATTAGTCCTGCATTTAAAATTGTTTAATTCAGACCATTTTAAAATTTCAACATTTTTGATACTTAGGTAAGGGTCCCCCTTTATAATTTTTACGAAAACTTTGTTTCGCCATAACTCTTTTAAAAACCAATCAATTTTTGCCGAAAAATTACACTTTGTTTATGTTTTGTCACTCTTATTAATCCTGCATTTAAAATTGTTCAATTCAGACAATTTTAAAATTTCAAAATTTTTGATGTTTAAGTAAGGGTCTCCCCTTATTACATTTTACGAAAACTTTGTTTATCCATTACTTTGTTAAAAATCAATTATTTTTCCCAAAAACTGATATTTTTTTATGTTTTGTCACTCATATTAGTCCTGCATTTAAAATTGTATAATTCAGACCATTTTAAAATTTCAACATTTTGTTTATGTGTTGTCACTCTTATTAATCCTGCATTTCAAATTGTTGAATTCAGACAATTTTAAAATTTCAAAATTTTTGATGTTTAAGTAAGGGTCTCCCCTTATTACATTTTACGAAAACTTTGTTTCTCCATTACTTTGTTAAAAATCAATTATTTTTTCCAAAAACTGATATTTTTTTTATGTTTTGTCACTCATATTAGTCCTGCATTTAAAATTGTATAATTCAGACCATTTTAAAATTTCAACATTTTTGATACTTAGGTAAGGGTCCCCCCTTATAATTTTTACGAAAACTTTGTTTCACCATAACTCTTTAAAAAACCAATCAATTTTTTGCCGAAAAATTACATTTTGTTTATGTTTTGTCACTCTTATTAATCCTGCATTTAAAATTGTTGAATTCAGACCATTTTAAAATTTCAACATTTTTGATGTTTAAGTAAGGGTCTCCCCTTATTACATTTTACGAAAACTTTGTTTCTCCATTACTTTGTTAAAAATCAATTATTTTTCCCAAAAACTGATATTTTTTTTATGTTTTGTCACTCATATTAGTCCTGCATTTAAAATTTTATAATTCAGACCATTTTAAAATTTCAACATTTTGTTTATGTGTTGTCACTCTTATTAATCCTGCATTTAAAATTGTTGAATTCAGACAATTTTAAAATTTCAAAATTTTTGATGTTTAAGTAAGGGTCTCCCCTTATTACATTTTACGAAAACTTTGTTTCTCCATTACTTTGTTAAAAATCAATTATTTTTCCCAAAAACTGAATTTTTTTTATGTTTTGTCACTCATATTAGTCCTGCATTTAAAATTGTATAATTCAGACCATTTTAAAATTTCAACATTTTTGATACTTAGGTAAGGGTCCCCCTTTATAATTTATACGAAAACTTTGTTTCGCCATAACTCTGTAAAAAACCAATCAATTTTTTGCCGAAAAATGACACTTTGTTTATGTTTTGTCACTCTTATTAATCCTGCATTTAAAATTGTTCAATTCAGACCATTTTAAAATTTCAACATTTTTGATGTTTAAGTAAGGGTCTCCCCTTATTACATTTTACGAAAACTTTGTTTCTCCATTACTTTGTTAAAAATCAATTATTTTTCCCAAAAACTGATATTTTTTTATGTTTTGTCACTCATATTAGTCCTGCATTTAAAATTATATAATTCAGACCATTTTAAAATTTCAACATTTTGTTTATGTGTTGTCACTCTTATTAATCCTGCATTTCAAATTGTTGAATTCAGACAATTTTAAAATTTCAAAATTTTTGATGTTTAAGTAAGGGTCTCCCCTTATTACATTTTACGAAAACTTTGTTTCTCCATTACTTTGTTAAAAATCAATTATTTTTCCCAAAAACTGATATTTTTTTTTGTTTTGTCACTCATATTAGTCCTGCATTTAAAATTATATAATTCAGACCATTTTAAAATTTCAACATTTTGTTTATGTGTTGTCACTCTTATTAATCCTGCATTTAAAATTGTTGAATTCAGACAATTTTAAAATTTCAAAATTTTTGATGTTTAAGTAAGGGTCTCCCCTTATTACATTTTACGAAAACTTTGTTTCTCCATTACTTTGTTAAAAATCAATTATTTTTCCCAAAAACTGATATTTTTTTTATGTTTTGTCACTCATATTAGTCCTGCATTTAAAATTGTATAATTCAGACCATTTTAAAATTTCAACATTTTTGATACTTAGGTAAGGATCCCCCTTTATAATTTATACGAAAACTTTGTTTCGCCATAACTCTGTAAAAAACCAATCAATTTTTTCCGAAAAATGACACTTTGTTTATGTTTTGTCACTCTTATTAATCCTGCATTTAAAATTGTTCAATTCAGACCATTTTAAAATTTCAACATTTTTGATGTTTAAGTAAGGGTCTCCCCTTATTACATTTTACGAAAACTTTGTTTCTCCATTACTTTGTTAAAAATCAATTATTTTTCCCAAAAACTGAAATTTTTTTATGTTTTGTCACTCATATTAGTCCTGCATTTAAAATTTTTCAATTCAGACCATTTTAAAATTTCAACATTTTTGATACTTAGGTAAGGGTCCCCCTTTATAATTTTTACGAAAACTTTGTTTCGCCATAACTCTGTAAAAAACCAATCAATTTTTTCCGAAAAATTACATTTTGTTTATGTTTTGTCACTCTTATTAATCCTGCATTTAAAATTGTTCAATTCAGACCATTTTAAAATTTCAACATTTTTGATGTTTAAGTAAGGGTCTCCCCTTATTACATTTTACGAAAACTTTGTTTCTCCATTACTTTGTTAAAAATCAATTATTTTTCCCAAAAACTGAAATTTTTTTTATGTTTTGTCACTCATATTAGTCCTGCATTTAAAATTTTTCAATTCAGACCATTTTAAAATTTCAACATTTTTGATACTTAGGTAAGGGTCCCCCTTTATAATTTTTACGAAAACTTTGTTTCGCCATAACTCTGTAAAAAACCAATCAATTTTTTGCCGAAAAATGACACTTTGTTTATGTTTTGTCACTCTTATTAATCCTGCATTTAAAATTGTTCAATTCAGACCATTTTAAAATTTCAACATTTTTGATGTTTAAGTAAGGGTCTCCCCTTATTACATTTTACGAAAACTTTGTTTCTCCATTACTTTGTTAAAAATCAATTATTTTTCCCAAAAACTGATATTTTTTTTATGTTTTGTCACTCATATTAGTCCTGCATTTAAAATTTTATAATTCAGACCATTTTAAAATTTCAACATTTTTGATACTTAGGTAAGGGTCCCCCTTTATAATATTTTACGAAAACTTTGTTTCTCCACCATAACTCTTTCAAAAAACCAATCAATTTTTAAAAATATACAAAAATTTTGTTTATGTTTTGTCACTCTTATTAATCCTGCATTTAAAATTGTTGAATTCACACAATTTTAAAATTTCAAAATTTTTGATGTTTAAGTAAGGGTCTCCCCTTATTACATTTTACGAAAACTTTGTTTCTCCATTACTTTGTTAAAAATCAATTATTTTTCCCAAAAACTGATATTTTTTTTATGTTTTGTCACTCATATTAGTCCTGCATTTAAAATTGTATAATTCAGACCATTTTAAAATTTCAACATTTTTGATACTTAGGTAAGGGTCCCCCTTTATAATTTATACGAAAACTTTGTTTCGCCATAACTCTTTTAAAAACCAATCGATTTTTCCGAAAAATTTCATTTTGTTTATGTTTTGTCACTCTTATTAATCCTGCATTTAAAATTGTTGAATTCACACAATTTTAAAATTTCAAAATTTTTGATGTTTAAGTAAGGGTCCCCCTTTATTACTTTTTACGAAAACTTTGTTTCTCCATTACTTTGTTAAAAACCAATTAATTTTTCCCAAAAAAAAATTACATTTTGTTTATGTTTTGTCACTCTTATTAATCCTGCATTTAAAATTGTTCAATTCAGACCATTTTAAAATTTCAACATTTTTGATGTTTAAGTAAGGGTCTCCCCTTATTACATTTTACGAAAACTTTGTTTCTCCATTAACTTTGTTAAAAATCAATTAATTTTTCCCAAAAACTGATATTTTGTTTATGTTTTGTCACTCATATTAGTCCTGCATTTAAAATTGTTAAATTCAGACCATTTTAAAATTTCAACATTTTTGATACTTAGGTAAGGGTCCCCCTTTATAATTTATACGAAAACTTTGTTTCGCCATAACTCTTTTAAAAACCAATCGATTTTTCCGAAAAATTACATTTTGTTTATGTTTTGTCACTCTTATTAATCCTGCATTTAAAATTGTTGAATTCAGACCATTTTAAAATTTCAAAATTTTTGATGTTTAAGTAAGGGTCTCCCCTTATTACATTTTACGAAAACTTTGTTTCTCCATTACTTTGTTAAAAATCAATTATTTTTCCCAAAAACTGATATTTTTTTATGTTTTGTCACTCATATTAGTCCTGCATTTAAAATTTTATAATTCAGACCATTTTAAAATTTCAACATTTTGTTTATGTGTTGTCACTCTTATTAATCCTGCATTTAAAATTGTTGAATTCAGACAATTTTAAAATTTCAAAATTTTTGATGTTTAAGTAAGGGTCTCCCCTTATTACATTTTACGAAAACTTTGTTTCTCCATTACTTTGTTAAAAATCAATTATTTTTCCCAAAAACTGATATTTTTTTATGTTTTGTCACTCATATTAGTCCTGCATTTAAAATTGTATAATTCAGACCATTTTAAAATTTCAACATTTTTGATACTTAGGTAAGGGTCCCCCTTTATAATTTATACGAAAACTTTGTTTCGCCATAACTCTGTAAAAAACCAATCAATTTTTTGCCGAAAAATGACACTTTGTTTATGTTTTGTCACTCTTATTAATCCTGCATTTAAAATTGTTCAATTCAGACCATTTTAAAATTTCAACATTTTTGATGTTTAAGTAAGGGTCTCCCCTTATTACATTTTACGAAAACTTTGTTTCTCCATTACTTTGTTAAAAATCAATTATTTTTCCCAAAAACTGAAATTTTTTTATGTTTTGTCACTCATATTAGTCCTGCATTTAAAATTTTATAATTCAGACCATTTTAAAATTTCAACATTTTGTTTATGTGTTGTCACTCTTATTAATCCTGCATTTCAAATTGTTGAATTCAGACAATTTTAAAATTTCAAAATTTTTGATGTTTAAGTAAGGGTCTCCCCTTATTACATTTTACGAAAACTTTGTTTCTCCATTACTTTGTTAAAAATCAATTATTTTTCCCAAAAACTGAATTTTTTTTATGTTTTGTCACTCTTATTAATCCTGCATTTAAAATTGTTCAATTCAGACCATTTTAAAATTTCAACATTTTTGATGTTTAAGTAAGGGTCTCCCCTTATTACATTTTACGAAAACTTTGTTTCTCCATTACTTTGTTAAAAATCAATTATTTTTCCCAAAAACTGATATTTTTTTATGTTTTGTCACTCATATTAGTCCTGCATTTAAAATTTTATAATTCAGACCATTTTAAAATTTCAACATTTTGTTTATGTGTTGTCACTCTTATTAATCCTGCATTTCAAATTGTTGAATTCAGACAATTTTAAAATTTCAAAATTTTTGATGTTTAAGTAAGGGTCTCCCCTTATTACATTTTACGAAAACTTTGTTTCTCCATTACTTTGTTAAAAATCAATTATTTTTCCCAAAAACTGATATTTTTTTATGTTTTGTCACTCATATTAGTCCTGCATTTAAAATTGTATAATTCAGACCATTTTAAAATTTCAACATTTTTGATACTTAGGTAAGGGTCCTCCTTTATAATTTATACGAAAACTTTGTTTCGCCATAACTCTGTAAAAAACCAATCAATTTTTTGCCGAAAAATGACACTTTGTTTATGTTTTGTCACTCTTATTAATCCTGCATTTAAAATTGTTCAATTCAGACCATTTTAAAATTTCAACATTTTTGATGTTTAAGTAAGGGTCTCCCCTTATTACATTTTACGAAAACTTTGTTTCTCCATTACTTTGTTAAAAATCAATTATTTTTCCCAAAAACTGAAATTTTCTTATGTTTTGTCACTCATATTAGTCCTGCATTTAAAATTTTATAATTCAGAACATTTTAAAATTTCAACATTTTGTTTATGTGTTGTCACTCTTATTAATCCTGCATTTCAAATTGTTGAATTCAGACAATTTTAAAATTTCAAAATTTTTGATGTTTAAGTAAGGGTCTCCCCTTATTACATTTTACGAAAACTTTGTTTCTCCATTACTTTGTTAAAAATCAATTATTTTTCCCAAAAACTGATATTTTTTTTATGTTTTGTCACTCATATTAGTCCTGCATTTAAAATTTTATAATTCAGACCATTTTAAAATTTCAACATTTTGTTTATGTGTTGTCACTCTTATTAATCCTGCATTTAAAATTGTTGAATTCAGACAATTTTAAAATTTCAAAATTTTTGATGTTTAAGTAAGGGTCTCCCCTTATTACATTTTACGAAAACTTTGTTTCTCCATTACTTTGTTAAAAATCAATTATTTTTCCCAAAAACTGATATTTTTTTTATGTTTTGTCACTCATATTAGTCCTGCATTTAAAATTTTATAATTCAGACCATTTTAAAATTTCAACATTTTTGATACTTAGGTAAGGGTCCCCCTTTATAATTTATACGAAAACTTTGTTTCGCCATAACTCTGTAAAAAACCAATCAATTTTTTGCCGAAAAATGACACTTTGTTTATGTTTTGTCACTCTTATTAATCCTGCATTTAAAATTGTTCAATTCAGACCATTTTAAAATTTCAACATTTTTGATGTTTAAGTAAGGGTCTCCCCTTATTACATTTTACGAAAACTTTGTTTCTCCATTACTTTGTTAAAAATCAATTATTTTTCCCAAAAACTGAAATTTTTTTATGTTTTGTCACTCATATTAGTCCTGCATTTAAAATTTTATAATTCAGACCATTTTAAAATTTCAACATTTTGTTTATGTGTTGTCACTCTTATTAATCCTGCATTTCAAATTGTTGAATTCAGACAATTTTAAAATTTCAAAATTTTTGATGTTTAAGTAAGGGTCTCCCCTTATTACATTTTACGAAAACTTTGTTTCTCCATTACTTTGTTAAAAATCAATTATTTTTCCCAAAAACTGATATTTTTTTTATGTTTTGTCACTCATATTAGTCCTGCATTTAAAATTTTATAATTCAGACCATTTTAAAATTTCAACATTTTGTTTATGTTTGTCACTCTTATTAATCCTGCATTTAAAATTGTTGAATTCAGACAATTTTAAAATTTCAAAATTTTTGATGTTTAAGTAAGGGTCTCCCCTTATTACATTTTACGAAAACTTTGTTTCTCCATTACTTTGTTAAAAATCAATTATTTTTCCCAAAAACTGATATTTTTTTATGTTTTGTCACTCATATTAGTCCTGCATTTAAAATTTTATAATTCAGACCATTTTAAAATTTCAACATTTTGTTTATGTGTTGTCACTCTTATTAATCCTGCATTTCAAATTGTTGAATTCAGACAATTTTAAAATTTCAAAATTTTTGATGTTTAAGTAAGGGTCTCCCCTTATTACATTTTACGAAAACTTTGTTTCTCCATTACTTTGTTAAAAATCAATTATTTTTCCCAAAAACTGATATTTTTTTTATGTTTTGTCACTCATATTAGTCCTGCATTTAAAATTGTATAATTCAGACCATTTTAAAATTTCAACATTTTTGATACTTAGGTAAGGGTCCCCCTTTATAATTTATACGAAAACTTTGTTTCGCCATAACTCTGTAAAAAACCAATCAATTTTTTGCCGAAAAATGACACTTTGTTTATGTTTTGTCACTCTTATTAATCCTGCATTTAAAATTGTTCAATTCAGACCATTTTAAAATTTCAACATTTTTGATGTTTAGGTAAGGGTCTCCCCTTATTACATTTTACGAAAACTTTGTTTCTCCATTACTTTGTTAAAAATCAATTATTTTTCCCAAAAACTGAAATTTTTTTATGTTTTGTCACTCATATTAGTCCTGCATTTAAAATTTTATAATTCAGACCATTTTAAAATTTCAACATTTTGTTTATGTGTTGTCACTCTTATTAATCCTGCATTTCAAATTGTTGAATTCAGACAATTTTAAAATTTCAAAATTTTTGATGTTTAAGTAAGGGTCTCCCCTTATTACATTTTACGAAAACTTTGTTTCTCCATTACTTTGTTAAAAATCAATTATTTTTCCCAAAAACTGATATTTTTTTTATGTTTTGTCACTCATATTAGTCCTGCATTTAAAATTGTATAATTCAGACCATTTTAAAATTTCAACATTTTTGATACTTAGGTAAGGGTCCCCCTTTATAATTTATACGAAAACTTTGTTTCGCCATAACTCTTTCAAAAACCAATCAATTTTTTCCGAAAAATTACATTTTGTTTATGTTTTGTCACTCTTATTAATCCTGCATTTAAAATTGTTCAATTCAGACCATTTTAAAATTTCAACATTTTTGATGTTTAAGTAAGGGTCTCCCCTTATTACATTTTACGAAAACTTTGTTTCTCCATTACTTTGTTAAAAATCAATTATTTTTCCCAAAAACTGATATTTTTTTATGTTTTGTCACTCATATTAGTCCTGCATTTAAAATTTTATAATTCAGACCATTTTAAAATTTCAACATTTTTGATACTTAGGTAAGGGTCCCCCTTTATAATTTATACGAAAACTTTGTTTCGCCATAACTCTGTAAAAAACCAATCAATTTTTTCCGAAAAATGACACTTTGTTTATGTTTTGTCACTCTTATTAATCCTGCATTTAAAATTGTTCAATTCAGACCATTTTAAAATTTCAACATTTTTGATGTTTAAGTAAGGGTCTCCCCTTATTACATTTTACGAAAACTTTGTTTCTCCATTACTTTGTTAAAAATCAATTATTTTTCCCAAAAACTGAAATTTTTTTATGTTTTGTCACTCATATTAGTCCTGCATTTAAAATTGTATAATTCAGACCATTTTAAAATTTCAACATTTTTGATACTTAGGTAAGGGTCCCCCTTTATAATTTATACGAAAACTTTGTTTCACCATAACTCTTTCAAAAACCAATCGATTTTTTCGAAAAATTACATTTTGTTTATGTTTTGTCACTCTTATTAATCCTGCATTTAAAATTGTTCAATTCAGACCATTTTAAAATTTCAACATTTTTGATGTTTAAGTAAGGGTCTCCCCTTATTACATTTTACGAAAACTTTGTTTCTCCATTACTTTGTTAAAAATCAATTAATTTTCCCAAAAACTGATATTTTGTTTATGTTTTGTCACTCATATTAGTCCTGCATTTTATATTGTTTAATTCAGACCATTTTAAAATTTCAACATTTTTGATACTTAGGTAAGGGTCCCCCTTTATAATTTTAAGGAAAACTTTGTTTCGCAATAACTCTTTTAAAAACCAATCAATTTTTCCGAAAAATTACATTTTGTTTATGTTTTGTCACTCTTATTAATCCTGCATTTAAAATTGTTGAATTCAGACAATTTTAAAATTTCAAAATTTTTGATGTTTAAGTAAGGGTCTCCCCTTATTACATTTTACGAAAACTTTGTTTCTCCATTACTTTGTTAAAAATCAATTATTTTTCCCAAAAACTGATATTTTTTTTATGTTTTGTCACTCATATTAGTCCTGCATTTAAAATTTTATAATTCAGACCATTTTAAAATTTCAACATTTTGTTTATGTGTTGTCACTCTTATTAATCCTGCATATTAAAATTGTTGAATTCAGACAATTTTAAAATTTCAAAATTTTTGATGTTTAAGTAAGGGTCTCCCCTTATTACATTTTACGAAAACTTTGTTTCTCCATTACTTTGTTAAAAATCAATTATTTTTCCCAAAAACTGATATTTTTTATGTTTTGTCACTCATATTAGTCCTGCATTTAAAATTTTATAATTCAGACCATTTTAAAATTTCAACATTTTGTTTATGTGTTGTCACTCTTATTAATCCTGCATTTCAAATTGTTGAATTCAGACAATTTTAAAATTTCAAAATTTTTGATGTTTAAGTAAGGGTCTCCCCTTATTACATTTTACGAAAACTTTGTTTCTCCATTACTTTGTTAAAAATCAATTATTTTTCCCAAAAACTGATATTTTTTTTATGTTTTGTCACTCATATTAGTCCTGCATTTAAAATTGTATAATTCAGACCATTTTAAAATTTCAACATTTTTGATACTTAGGTAAGGGTCCCCCTTTATAATTTTTACGAAAACTTTGTTTCGCCATAACTCTGTAAAAACCAATCAATTTTTCCAAAAAATTACATTTTGTTTATGTTTTGTCACTCTTATTAATCCTGCATTTAAAATTGTTCAATTCAGACAATTTTAAAATTTCAACATTTTTGATGTTTAAGTAAGGGTCTCCCCTTATTACATTTTACGAAAACTTTGTTTCTCCATTACTTTGTTAAAAATCAATTATTTTTCCCAAAAACTGATATTTTTTTTATGTTTTGTCACTCATATTAGTCCTGCATTTAAAATTTTATAATTCAGACCATTTTAAAATTTCAACATTTTGTTTATGTGTTGTCACTCTTATTAATCCTGCATTTAAAATTGTTGAATTCAGACAATTTTAAAATTTCAAAATTTTTGATGTTTAAGTAAGGGTCTCCCCTTATTACATTTTACGAAAACTTTGTTTCTCCATTACTTTGTTAAAAATCAATTATTTTTCCCAAAAACTGATATTTTTTTATGTTTTGTCACTCATATTAGTCCTGCATTTAAAATTGTATAATTCAGACCATTTTAAAATTTCAACATTTTTGATACTTAGGTAAGGATCCCCCTTTATAATTTATACGAAAACTTTGTTTCGCCATAACTCTGTAAAAAACCAATCAATTTTTTGCCGAAAAATGACACTTTGTTTATGTTTTGTCACTCTTATTAATCCTGCATTTAAAATTGTTCAATTCAGACCATTTTAAAATTTCAACATTTTTGATGTTTAAGTAAGGGTCTCCCCTTATTACATTTTACGAAAACTTTGTTTCTCCATTACTTTGTTAAAAATCAATTATTTTTTCCAAAAACTGAAATTTTTTTATGTTTTGTCACTCATATTAGTCCTGCAATTAAAATTTTTCAATTCAGACCATTTTAAAATTTCAACATTTTTGATACTTAGGTAAGGGTCCCCCCTTATAATTTTTACGAAAACTTTGTTTCGCCATAACTCTGTAAAAAACCAATCAATTTTTTACCGAAAAATGACACTTTGTTTATGTTTTGTCACTCTTATTAATCCTGCATTTAAAATTGTTCAATTCAAACCACTTTAAAATATCAACGTTTTTGATGTTTAGGTAAGGGTCCTTCCTTGTCACCATTATGAAAACTTAGTTTCGCCATAACTCTGTAAAAAACCAATCAATTTTTTGCCGAAAAATTACATTTTGTTCATTTTTGATGTTTAAGTAAGGGTCTCCCCTTATTACATTTTACGAAAACTTTGTTTCTCCATTACTTTGTTAAAAATCAATTATTTTTCCCAAAAACTGATATTTTTTTATGTTTTGTCACTCATATTAGTCCTGCATTTAAAATTGTATAATTCAGACCATTTTAAAATTTCAACATTTTTGATACTTAGGAAAGGGTCCCCTTTATAATTTTTACGAAAACTTTGTTTCGCCATAACTCTGTAAAAAACCAATCAATTTTTTGCCGAAAAATTACATTTTGTTCATTTTTGATGTTTAAGTAAGGGTCTCCCCTTATTACATTTTACGAAAACTTTGTTTCTCCATTACTTTGTTAAAAATCAATTATTTTTCCCAAAAACTGATATTTTGTTTATGTTTTGTCACTCATATTAGTCCTGCATTTTATATTGTATAATTCAGACCATTTTAAAATTTCAACATTTTGTTTATGGGTTGTCACTCTTATTAATCCTGCATTTCAAATTTTGAATAGACATTTTAAAGTTTCAAAATTTTTGATGTTTAAGTAAGGGTCTCCCCTTATTACATTTTACGAAAACTTTGTTTCTCCATTACTTTGTTAAAAATCAATTATTTTTCCCAAAAACTGATATTTTTTTTATGTTTTGTTACGTTATAACGTCAATCTATCCGGCTTAACCGCCAAACCGTAAGGAAAATAATTTTGTTTATGTTTTGTCACTCTTATTAATCCTGCATTTAAAATTGTTCAATTCAGACCATTTTAAAATTTCAACATTTTTGATGTTTAAGTAAGGGTCTCCCCTTATTACATTTTACGAAAACTTTGTTTCTCCATTACTTTGTTAAAAATCAATTATTTTTCCCAAAAACTGATATTTTGTTTATGTTTTGTCACTCATATTAGTCCTGCATTTTATATTGTTGAATTCAGACCATTTTAAAATTTCAACATTTTTGATACTTAGGTGAGGGTCCCCCTTTATAATTTTTAGGAAAACTTTGTTTCGCCATAACTCTTTTAAAAACCAATCGATTTTTCTGAAAAATTACATTTTGTTTATGTTATGTCAGTCTTATTTATCCTGCATTTAAAATTGTTGAATTCAGACAATTTTAAAATTTCAAAATTTTTGATGTTTAAGTAAGGGTCTCCCCTTATTACATTTAACGAAAACTTTGTTTCTCCATTACTTTGTTAAAAATCAATTATTTTTGCCAAAAACTGATACTTTTTTTATGTTTTGTCACTCATATTAATCCTGCATTTAAAATTTTATAATTCAGACCATTTTAAAATTTCAACATTTTGTTTGTTTTCTCTCTTATTAATCCTGTATTTAAAATTGTTTAATTCAACACATTTTAAAATTTCAACATTTTTGATGTTTAAGTAAGGGTCTCCCCTTATTACATTTTACGAAAACTTTGTTTCTCCATTACTTTGTTAAAAATCAATAATTTTTCCCAAAAACTGAAATTTTTTTATGTTTTGTCACCATATTATCTTGCATTTAAAATTTTTATACCATTTTAAAATTTCAACATTTTGTTTATGGGTTGTCACTCTTATTAATCCTGCATTTCAAATTGTTGAATTCAGACAATTTTAAAATTTCAAAATTTTTGATGTTTAAGTAAGGGTCTCCCCTTATTACATTTTACGAAAACTTTGTTTCTCCATTACTTTGTTAAAAATCAATTATTTTTCCCAAAAACTGATATTTTTTTTATGTTTTGTTACGTTATAACGTCAATCTATCCTTTTCCCGAAAAATTACATTTTGTTTATGTTTTGTCACTCTTATTAATCCTGCATTTAAAATTGTTCAATTCAGACCATTTTAAAATTTCAACATTTTTGATGTTTAAGTAAGGGTCTCCCCTTATTACATTTTACGAAAACTTTGTTTCTCCATTACTTTGTTAAAAATCAATTAATTTTCCCAAAAACTGATATTTTGTTTATGTTTTGTCACTCATATTAGTCCTGCATTTTATATTGTTTAATTCAGACCATTTTAAAATTTCAACATTTTTGATACTTAGGTAAGGGTCCCCCTTTATAATTTTAAGGAAAACTTTGTTTCGCAATAACTCTTTTAAAAACCAATCAATTTTTCCGAAAAATTGCATTTTGTTTATGTTTTGTCACTCTTATTAATCCTGCATTTAAAATTGTTGAATTCAGACAATTTTAAAATTTCAAAATTTTTGATGTTTAAGTAAGGGTCTCCCCTTATTACATTTAACGAAAACTTTGTTTCTCCATTACTTTGTTAGAAATCAATTATTTTTCCCAAAAACTGATATTTTTTTTTATGTTTTGTCACTCATATTAATCCTGCATTTAAAATTTTATAATTCAGACCATTTTAAAATTTCAACATTTTGTTTATGTGTTGTCACTCTTATTAATCCTGCAATTAAAATTGTTGAATTCAGACAATTTTAAAATTTCAAAATTTTTGATGTTTAAGTAAGGGTCTCCCCTTATTACATTTTACGAAAACTTTGTTTCTCCATTACTTTGTTAAAAATCAATTATTTTTCCCAAAAACTGATATTTTTTATTGTTTTGTCACTCATATTAGTCCTGCATTTAAAATTTTATAATTCAGACCATTTTAAAATTTCAACATTTTGTTTTTGTGTTGTCACTCTTATAAATCCTGCATTTCAAATTGTTGAATTCAGACAATTTTAAAATTTCAAAATTTTTGATGTTTAGGTAAGGGTCTCCCCTTATTACATTTTACGAAAACTTTGTTTCTCCATTACTTTGTTAAAAATCAATTAATTTTCCCAAAAACTGATATTTTGTTTATGTTTTGTCACTCATATTAGTCCTGCATTTTATATTGTTTAATTCAGACCATTTTAAAATTTCAACATTTTTGATACTTAGGTAAGGGTCCCCCCTTATAATTTTTACGAAAACTTTGTTTTACCATAACTCTTTCAAAAACCAATCGATTTTTTCGAAAAATTACATTTTGTTTATGTTTTGTCACTCTTATTAATCCTGCATTTAAAATTGTTCAATTCAGACCATTTTAAAATTTCAACATTTTTGATGTTTAAGTAAGGGTCTCCCCTTATTACATTTTACGAAAACTTTGTTTCTCCATTACTTTGTTAAAAATCAATTATTTTTCCCAAAAACTGATATTTTTTTATGTTTTGTCACTCATATTAGTCCTGCATTTAAAATTTTATAATTCAGACCATTTTAAAATTTCAACATTTTTGATACTTAGGTAAGGGTCCTCCTCTATAATTTATACGAAAACTTTGTTTCGCCATAACTCTGTAAAAAACCAATCAATTTTTTGCCGAAAAATGACACTTTGTTTATGTTTTGTCACTCTTATTAATCCTGCATTTAAAATTGTTCAATTCAGACCATTTTAAAATTTCAACATTTTTGATGTTTAAGTAAGGGTCTCCCCTTTTTACATTTTACGAAAACTTTGTTTCTCCATTACTTTGTTAAAAATCAATAATTTTTCCCAAAAACTGAAATTTTGTTTATGGGTTGTCACTCATATTAATCCTGCATTTAAAATTTTATAATTCAGACCATTTTAAAATTTCAACATTTTGTTTATGTGTTGTCACTCTTATTAATCCTGCAATTAAAATTGTTGAATTCAGACAATTTTAAAATTTCAAAATTTTTGATGTTTAAGTAAGGGTCTCCCCTTATTACATTTTACGAAAACTTTGTTTCTCCATTACTTTGTTAAAAATCAATTATTTTTCCCAAAAACTGATATTTTTTATTGTTTTGTCACTCATATTAGTCCTGCATTTAAAATTTTATAATTCAGACCATTTTAAAATTTCAACATTTTGTTTTTGTGTTGTCACTCTTATAAATCCTGCATTTCAAATTGTTGAATTCAGACAATTTTAAAATTTCAAAATTTTTGATGTTTAGGTAAGGGTCTCCCCTTATTACATTTTACGAAAACTTTGTTTCTCCATTACTTTGTTAAAAATCAATTAATTTTCCCAAAAACTGATATTTTGTTTATGTTTTGTCACTCATATTAGTCCTGCATTTAAAATTGTTTAATTCAGACCATTTTAAAATTTCAACATTTTTGATACTTAGGTAAGGGTCCCCCCTTATAATTTTTACGAAAACTTTGTTTCACCATAACTCTTTCAAAAACCAATCGATTTTTTCGAAAAAATTACATTTTGTTTATGTTTTGTCACTCTTATTAATCCTGCATTTAAAATTGTTCAATTCAGACCATTTTAAAATTTCAACATTTTTGATGTTTAGGTAAGGGTCTCCCCTTATTACATTTTACGAAAACTTTGTTTCTCCATTACTTTGTTAAAAATCAATTATTTTTCCCAAAAACTGATATTTTTTTATGTTTTGTCACTCATATTAGTCCTGCATTTAAAATTTTATAATTCAGACCATTTTAAAATTTCAACATTTTTGATACTTAGGTAAGGGTCAACTTTATAATTTATACGAAAACTTTGTTTCGCCATAACTCTGTAAAAAACCAATCAATTTTTTGCCGAAAAATTACATTTTGTTTATGTTTTGTCACTCTTATTAATCCTGCATTTAAAATTGTTCAATTCAGACCATTTTAAAATTTCAACATTTTTGATGTTTAGGTAAGGGTCTCCCCTTATTACATTTTACGAAAACTTTGTTTCTCCATTACTTTGTTAAAAATCAATAATTTTTCCCAAAAACTGAAATTTTTTTATGTTTTGTCACTCATATTAGTCTTGCATTTAAAATTTTATAATTCAGACCATTTTAAAATTTCAACATTTTGTTTATGGGTTGTCACTCTTATTAATCCTGCATTTCAAATTGTTGAATTCAGACAATTTTAAAGTTTCAAAATTTTTGATGTTTAAGTAAGGGTCTCCCCTTATTACATTTTACGAAAACTTTGTTTCTCCATTACTTTGTTAAAAATCAATTATTTTTCACAAAAACTGATATTTTTTTATGTTTTGTCACTCATATTAGTCCTGCATTTAATATTGTATAATTCAGACCATTTTAAAATTTCAACATTTTTGATACTTAGGTAAGGATCCCCCTTTATAATTTATACGAAAACTTTGTTTCGCCATAGCTCTGTAAAAAACCAATCAATTTTTTGCCGATAAATGACACTTTGTTTATGTTTTGTCACTCTTTTTAATCCTGCATTTAAAATTGTTCAATTCAGACCATTTTAAAATTTCAACATTTTTGATGTTTTGGTAAGGGTCTCCCCTTATTACATTTTAGGAAAACTTTTTTTCTCCATTACTTTGTTAAAAATCAATTATTTTTTCCAAAAACTGAAATTTTTTATGTTTTGTCACTCATATTAGTCCTGCAATTAAAATTTTTCAATTCAGACCATTTTAAAATTTCAACATTTTTGATACTTAGGTAAGGGTCCCCCCTTATAATTTTTACGAAAACTTTGTTTCGCCATAACTCTGTAAAAAACCAATCAATTTTTTACCAAAAACTGAAATTTTTTTATGTTTTGTCACTCATATTAGTCCTGCAATTAAAATTTTTCAATTCAGACCATTTTAAAATTTCAACATTTTTGATACTTAGTTAAGGGTCCCCCTTATAATATTTACGAAAACTTTGTTTTACCATAACTCTTTCAAAAAACCAATTGATTTTTCGAAAAATTACATTTTGTTTATGTGTTGTCACTCTTATTAATCCTGCATTTCAAATTGTTGAATTCAGACAATTTTAAAATTTCAAAATTTTTGATGTTCAAGTAAGGGTCTCCCCTTATTACATTTTACGAAAACTTTGTTACTCCATTACTTTGTTAAAAATCAATTATTTTTCTCAAAAACTGATATTTTTTTATGTTTTGTCACTCATATTAGTCCTGCATTTAAAATTGTATAATTCAGACCATTTTAAAATTGCAACATTTTTGATACTTAGGTAAGGACCCCCCTTTATAATTTATACGAAAACTTTGTTTTGCCATAACTCTTTAAAAAACCAATCAATTTTTCCGAAAAATTACATTTTGTTTTTGTTTTGTCACTCTTATTAATCCTGCATTTAAAATTGTTCAATTCAGACCATTTTAAAATTTCAACATTTTTGATGTTTAAGTAAGGGTCTCCCCTTATTACATTTTACGAAAACTTTGTTTCTCCATTACTTTGTTAAAAATCAATTATTTTTCCCAAAAACTGATATTTTTTTATGTTTTGTCACTCATATTAGTCCTGCATTTAAAATTGTATAATTCAGACCATTTTAAAATTTCAACATTTTGTTTATGGGTTGTCACTCTTATTAATCCTGCATTTCAAATTGTTGAATTCAGACAATTTTAAAGTTTCAAAATTTTTGATGTTTAAGGTGGGCGGGTCCCCTTATTACATTTTACGAAAGCTTTGTTTCTCCATTACTTTGTTAAAAATCAATTATTTTTCCCAAAAACTGATATTTTTTTATGTTTTGTTACGTTATAACGTCAATCTATCCGGCTTAACCGCCGAAACCGTACAGGGTGCGAAAAATTACATTTTGTTTATGTTTTGTCACTCTTATTAATCCTGCATTTAAAATTGTTCAATTCAGACCATTTTAAAATTTCAACATTTTTGATGTTTAAGTAAGGGTCTCCCCTTATTACATTTTACGAAAACTTTGTTTCTCCATTACTTTGTTAAAAATCAATTAATTTTCCCAAAAACTGATATTTTGTTTATGATTTGTCACTCATATTAGTCCTGCATTTTATATTGTTGATTTCAGACCATTTTAAAATTTCAACATTTTTGATACTTAGGTAAGGGTCCCCCTTTATAATTTTAAGGAAAACTTTGTTTCGCAATAACTCTTTTAAAAACCAATCAATTTTTCCGAAAAATTGCATTTTGTTTATGTTTTGTCACTCTTATTAATCCTGCATTTAAAATTGTTGAATTCAGACAATTTTAAAATTTCAAAATTTTTGATGTTTAAGTAAGGGTCTCCCCTTATTACATTTAACGAAAACTTTGTTTCTCCATTACTTTGTTAGAAATCAATTATTTTTCCCAAAAACTGATACTTTTTTTTATGTTTTGTCACTCATATTAATCCTGCATTTCAAATTTTATAATTCACACCATTTTAAAGTTTCAACATTTTGTTTATGTGTTGTCACTCTTATTAATCCTGCATTTAAAATTGTTGAATTCAGACAATTTTAAAATTTCAAAATTTTTGATGTTTAAGTAAGGGTCTCCCCTTATTACATTTTACGAAAACTTTGTTTCTCCATTACTTTGTTAAAAATCAATAATTTTTCCCAAAAACTGAAATTTTTTTATGTTTTGTCACTCATATTAGTCTTGCATTTAAAATTTTATAATTCAGACCATTTTAAAATTTCAACATTTTGTTTATGGGTTGTCACTCTTATTAATCCTGCATTTCAAATTGTTGAATTCAGACAATTTTAAAGTTTCAAAATTTTTGATGTTTAAGTAAGGGTCTCCCCTTATTACATTTTACGAAAACTTTGTTTCTCCATTACTTTGTTAAAAATCAATAATTTTTCCCAAAAACTGAAATTTTGTTTATGGGTTGTCACTCATATTAATCCTGCATTTAAAATTTTATAATTCAGACCATTTTAAAATTTCAACATTTTGTTTATGTGTTGTCACTCTTATTAATCCTGCAATTAAAATTGTTGAATTCAGACAATTTTAAAATTTCAAAATTTTTGATGTTTAAGTAAGGGTCTCCCAATTATTTTTCCCAAAAACTGATACTTTTTTTTATGTTTTGTCACTCATATTAATCCTGCATTTCAAATTTTATAATTCACACCATTTTAAAGTTTCAACATTTTGTTTATGTGTTGTCACTCTTATTAATCCTGCATTTAAAATTGTTGAATTCAGACAATTTTAAAATTTCAAAATTTTTGATGTTTAAGTAAGGGTCTCCCAATTATTTTTTCCAAAATAATACTTTTTTTTATGTTTTGTCACTCATATTAATCCTGCATTTCAAATTTTATAATTTACACCATTTTAAAAATTTCAACATTTTGTTTATGTGTTGTCACTCTTATTAATCCTGCATTTAAAATTGTTGAATTCAGACAATTTTAAAATTTCAAAATTTTTGATGTTTAAGTAAGGGTCTCCCCTTATTACATTTTACGAAAACTTTGTTTCTCCATTACTTTGTTAAAAATCAATAATTTTTCCCAAAAACTGAAATTTTTTTATGTTTTGTCACTCATATTAGTCCTGCATTTAAAATTTTATAATTCAGACCATTTTAAAATTTCAACATTTTGTTTATGGGTTGTCACTCTTATTAATCCTGCATTTCAAATTGTTGAATTCAGACAATTTTAAAGTTTCAAAATTTTTGATGTTTAAGTAAGGGTCTCCCCTTATTACATTTTACGAAAACTTTGTTTCTCCATTACTTTGTTAAAAATCAATTATTTTTCCCAAAAACTGATATTTTTTTATGTTTTGTCACTCATATTAGTCCTGCATTTAAAATTGTATAATTCAGACCATTTTAAAATTTCAACATTTTTGATACTTAGGTAAGGGTCCCCCTTTATAATTTATACGAAAACTTTGTTTCGCCATAACTCTGTAAAAAACCAATCAATTTTTTGCCGATAAAATGACACTTTGTTTATGTTTTGTCACTCTTATTAATCCTGCATTTAAAATTGTTCAATTCAGACCATTTTAAAATTTCAACATTTTTGATGTTTTAGGTAAGGGTCTCCCCTTATTACATTTTACGAAAACTTTGTTTCTCCATTACTTTGTTAAAAATCAATTATTTTTCCCAAAAACTGAAATTTTTTTTATGTTTTGTCACTCATATTAGTCCTGCAATTAAAATTTTTCAATTCAGACCATTTTAAAATTTCAACATTTTTGATACTTAGTTAAGGGTCCCCCCTATCTAATTTTTACGAAAACTTTGTTTCACCATAACTCTTTCAAAAACCAATCGATTTTTTTGAAAAATTACATTTTGTTTATGTTTTGTCACTCTTATTAATCCTGCATTTCAAATTGTTGAATTCAGACAATTTTAAATTTTCAACATTTTTGATGTTTAAGTAAGGGTCTCCCCTTATTACATTTTACGAAAACTTTGTTACACCATTACTTTGTTAAAAATCAATTATTTTTCCCAAAAACTGATATTTTTTTATGTTTTGTCACTCATATTAGTCCTGCATTTAAAATTGTATAATTCAGACCATTTTAAAATTGCAACATTTTTGATACTTAGGTAAGGGCCCCCTTTATAATTTATACGAAAACTTTGTTTCGCCATAACTCTTTTAAAAACCAATCAATTTTTCCGAAAAATTACATTTTGTTTATGTTTTGTCACTCTTATTAATCCTGCATTTCAAATTGTTGAATTCAGACAATTTTAAATTTTCAACATTTTTGATGTTTAAGTAAGGGTCTCCCCTTATTACATTTTACGAAAACTTTGTTTCTCCATTACTTTGTTAAAAATCAATTATTTTTCCCAAAAACTGATATTTTTTTTATGTTTTGTCACTCATATTAGTCTTGCATTTAAAATTTTATAATTCAGACCATTTTAAAATTTCAACATTTTGTTTATGGGTTGTCACTCTTATTAATCCTGCATTTCAAATTGTTGAATTCAGACAATTTTAAAGTTTCAAAATTTTTGATGTTTAAGTAAGGGTCTCCCCTTATTACATTTTACGAAAGCTTTGTTTCTCCATTACTTTGTTAAAAATCAATTATTTTTCCCAAAAACTGATATTTTTTTATGTTTTGTTACGTTATAACGTCAATCTATCCGGCTTAACCGCCGAAACCGTACAGGGTGCGAAAAATTACATTTTGTTTATGTTTTGTCACTCTTATTAATCCTGCATTTAAAATTGTTCAATTCAGACCATTTTAAAATTTCAACATTTTTGATGTTTAAGTAAGGGTCTCCCCTTATTACATTTTACGAAAACTTTGTTTCTCCATTACTTTGTTAAAAATCAATTAATTTTCCCAAAAACTGATATTTTGTTTATGTTTTGTCACTCATATTAGTCCTGCATTTTATATTGTTGATTTCAGACCATTTTAAAATTTCAACATTTTTGATACTTAGGTAAGGGTCCCCCTTTATAATTTTAAGGAAAACTTTGTTTCGCAATAACTCTTTTAAAAACCAATCAATTTTTCCGAAAAATTGCATTTTGTTTATGTTTTGTCATTCTTATTAATCCTGCATTTAAAATTGTTGAATTCAGACAATTTTAAAATTTCAAAATTTTTGATGTTTAAGTAAGGGTCTCCCCTTATTACATTTAACGAAAACTTTGTTTCTCCATTACTTTGTTAGAAATCAATTATTTTTCCCAAAAACTGATACTTTTTTTTATGTTTTGTCACTCATATTAATCCTGCATTTCAAATTTTATAATTCACACCATTTTAAAGTTTCAACATTTTGTTTATGTGTTGTCACTCTTATTAATCCTGCATTTAAAATTGTTGAATTCAGACAATTTTAAAATTTCAAAATTTTTGATGTTTAAGTAAGGGTCTCCCCTTATTACATTTTACGAAAACTTTGTTTCTCCATTACTTTGTTAAAAATCAATCATTTTTCCCAAAAACTGAAATTTTTTTATGTTTTGTCACTCATATTAGTCCTGCATTTAAAATTTTATAATTCAGACCATTTTAAAATTTCAACATTTTGTTTATGTGTTGTCACTCTTATTAATCCTGCATTTCAAATTGTTGAATTCAGACAATTTTAAAGTTTCAAAATTTTTGATGTTTAAGTAAGGGTCTCCCCTTATTACATTTTACGAAAACTTTGCTTCTCCATTACTTTGTTAAAAATCAATTTATTTTTCCCAAAAACTAATATTTTTTTTATGTTTTGTTACGTTATAACGTCAATCTATCCGTAACCGCCGAAACCAGTAGTATTAAAAATTACCTTTTTGTTTATGTTTTGTCACTCTTATTAATCCTGCATTTAAAATTGTTCAATTCAGACCATTTTAAAATTTCAACATTTTTGATGTTTAAGTAAGGGTCTCCCCTTATTACATTTTACGAAAACTTTGTTTCTCCATTACTTTGTTAAAAATCAATAATTTTTCCCAAAAACTGAAATTTTTTTATGTTTTGTCACTCATATTAGTCCTGCAATTAAAATTTTTCAATTCAGACCATTTTAAAATTTCAACATTTTTGATACTTAGTTAAGGGTCCCCCCTTATAATATTTACGAAAACTTTGTTTTACCATAACTCTTTCAAAAACCAATTGATTTTTTCGAAAAATTACATTTTGTTTATGTGTTGTCACTCTTATTAATCCTGCATTTCAAATTGTTGAATTCAGACAATTTTAAAATTTCAAAATTTTTGATGTTCAAGTAAGGGTCTCCCCTTATTACATTTTACGAAAACTTTGTTACTCCATTACTTTGTTAAAAATCAATTATTTTTCTCAAAAACTGATATTTTTTTATGTTTTGTCACTCATATTAGTCCTGCATTTAAAATTGTATAATTCAGACCATTTTAAAATTGCAACATTTTTGATACTTAGGTAAGGACCCCCCTTTATAATTTATACGAAAACTTTGTTTTGCCAAAACTCTTTTAAAAACCAATCAATTTTTCCGAAAAATTACATTTTGTTTTTGTTTTGTCACTCTTATTAATCCTGCATTTAAAATTGTTCAATTCAGACCATTTTAAAATTTCAACATTTTTGATGTTTAAGTAAGGGTCTCCCCTTTTTACATTTTACGAAAACTTTGTTTCTCCATTACTTTGTTAAAAATCAATTATTTTTCCCAAAAACTGATATTTTTTTTATGTTTTGTCACTCATATTAGTCTTGCATTTAAAATTTTATAATTCAGACCATTTTAAAATTTCAACATTTTGTTTATGGGTTGTCACTCTTATTAATCCTGCATTTCAAATTGTTGAATTCAGACAATTTTAAAGTTTCAAAATTTTTGATGTTTAAGTGAGGGTCTCCCCTTATTACATTTTACGAAAGCTTTGTTTCTCCATTACTTTGTTAAAAATCAATTATTTTTCCCAAAAACTGATATTTTTTTATGTTTTGTTACGTTATAACGTCAATCTATCCGGCTTAACCGCCGAAACCGTACAGGGTGCGAAAAATTACATTTTGTTTATGTTTTGTCACTCTTATTAATCCTGCATTTAAAATTGTTCAATTCAGACCATTTTAAAATTTCAACATTTTTGATGTTTAAGTAAGGGTCTCCCCTTATTACATTTTACGAAAACTTTGTTTCTCCATTACTTTGTTAAAAATCAATTAATTTTCCCAAAAACTGAAATTTTGTTTATGTTTTGTCACTCATATTAGTCCTGCATTTTATATTGTTGAATTCAGACAATTTTAAAATTTCAACATTTTTGATACTTAGGTAAGGGTCCCCCTTTATAATTTTAAGGAAAACTTTGTTTCGCAATAACTCTTTTAAAAACCAATCAATTTTTCCGAAAAATTGCATTTTGTTTATGTTTTGTCACTCTTATTAATCCTGCATTTAAAATTGTTGAATTCAGACAATTTTAAAATTTCAAAATTTTTGATGTTTAAGTAAGGGTCTCCCCTTATTACATTTTACGAAAACTTTGTTTCTCCATTACTTTGTTAAAAATCAATTATTTTTCCCAAAAACTGATATTTTTTTTATGTTTTGTCACTCATATTAGTCCTGCATTTAAAATTTTATAATTCAGACCATTTTAAAATTTCAACATTTTGTTTATGTGTTGTCACTCTTATTAATCCTGCATTTAAAATTGTTGAATTCAGACAATTTTAAAATTTCAAAATTTTTGATGTTTAAGTAAGGGTCTCCCCCTTATTACATTTTACGAAAACTTTGTTTCTCCATTACTTTGTTAAAAATCAATCATTTTTCCCAAAAACTGAAATTTTTTTATGTTTTGTCACTCATATTAGTCTTGCATTTAAAATTTTATAATTCAGACCATTTTAAAATTTCAACATTTTGTTTATGGGTTGTCACTCTTATTAATCCTGCATTTCAAATTGTTGAATTCAGACAATTTTAAAGTTTCAAAATTTTTGATGTTTAAGTAAGGGTCTCCCCTTATTACATTTTACGAAAACTTTGTTTCTCCATTACTTTGTTAAAAATCAATTAATTTTCCCAAAAACTGATATTTTGTTTATGTTTTGTCACTCATATTAGTCCTGCATTTTATATTGTTTAATTCAGACCATTTTAAAATTTCAACATTTTTGATACTTAGGTAAGGGTCCCCCTTATAATTTTTACGAAAACTTTGTTTCGCCATAACTCTTTAAAAACCAATCGATTTTTTCCGAAAAATTACATTTTGTTTATGTTTTGTCACTCTTATTAATCCTGCATTTAAAATTGTTCAATTCAGACCATTTTAAAATTTCAACATTTTTGATGTTTAAGTAAGGGTCTCCCTTATTACATTTTACGAAAACTTTGTTTCTCCATTACTTTGTTAAAAATCAATTATTTTTCCCAAAATCTGATATTTTTTTATGTTTTGTCACTCATATTAGTCCTGCAATTAAAATTTTTAATTCAGACCATTTTAAAATTTCAACATTTTTGATACTTAGGTAAGGGTCCCCCTTTATAATTTACGAAAACTTTGTTTCACCATAACTCTTTCAAAAACCAATCGATTTTTTCCGAAAAATTACATTTTGTTTATGTTTTGTCACTCTTATTAATCCTGCATTTCAAATTGTTGAATTCAGACAATTTTAAAATTTCAAAATTTTTGATGTTTAAGTAAGGGTCTCCCCTTATTACATCTTACGAAAACTTTGTTTCTCCATTACTTTGTTAAAAATCAATTATTTTTCCCAAAAACTGATATTTTTTTATGTTTTGTCACTCATATTAGTCCTTCATTTAAAATTGTATAATTCAGACCATTTTAAAATTTCAACATTTTTGATACTTAGGTAAGGGTCCCCCTTAATAATTTATACGAAAACTTTGTTTCGCCATAACTCTCTAAAAAACCAATCAACTTTTTGCCGAAAAATTACACTTTGTTTATGTTTTGTCACTCTTATTAGTCCTTCATTTAAAATTGTATAATTCAGACCATTTTAAAATTTCAACATTTTTGATGTTTAAGTAAGGGTCTCCCCTTTCTACATTTTACGAAAACTTTGTTTCTCCATTACTTTGTTAAAAATCAATTATTTTTCCCAAAAACTGATATTTTGTTTATGTTTTGTCACTCATATTAGTCCTGCATTTAAAATTTTATAATTCAGACCATTTTAAAATTTCAACATTTTGTTTATGTGTTGTCACTCTTATTAATCCTGCATTTCAAATTGTTGAATTCAGACAATTTTAAAATTTCAAAATTTTTGATGTTTAAGTAAGGGTCTCCCCTTATTACATCTTACGAAAACTTTGTTTCTCCATTACTTTGTTAAAAATCAATTATTTTTCCCAAAAACTGATATTTTTTTATGTTTTGTCACTCATATAATCCTGCATTTAAAATTGAATCAACACCTAATTTAAATTTAAAAATTTCAACATTTTTGATGTTTAAGTAAGGGTCTCCCTTATTACATTTTACGAAAACTTTGTTTCTCCATTACTTTGTTAAAAATCAATTATTTTTCCAAAAACTGATATTTTGTTTATGTTTTGTCACTCATATTAGTCCTGCATTTAAAATTGTTCAATTCAGACCATTTTAAAATTTCAACATTTTTGATACTTAGGTAAGGGTCCCCCTTTATAATTTTTACGAAAACTTTGTTTCGCCATAACTCTGTGAAAAACCAATCAATTTTTTCGAAAAATTACATTTTGTTTATGTTTTGTCACTCTTATTAATCCTGCATTTAAAATTGTTCAATTCAGACCATTTTAAAATTTCAACATTTTTGATGTTTAAGTAAGGGTCTCCCCTTATTACATTTTACGAAAACTTTGTTTCTCCATTACTTTGTTAAAAATCAATTATTTTTCCCAAAAACTGATATTTTTTTATGTTTTGTCACTCATATTAGTCCTGCATTTAAAATTTTATAATTCAGACCATTTTAAAATTTCAACATTTTTGATACTTAGGTAAGGGTCCCCCTTTATAATTTTTACGAAAACTTTGTTTCGCCATAACTCTGTGAAAAACCAATCAATTTTTTCGAAAAATTACATTTTGTTTATGTTTTGTCACTCTTATTAATCCTGCATTTAAAATTGTTCAATTCAGACCATTTTAAAATTTCAACATTTTTGATGTTTAAGTAAGGGTCTCCCCTTATTACATTTTACGAAAACTTTGTTTCTCCATTACTTTGTTAAAAATCAATTATTTTTCCCAAAAACTGATATTTTTTATATGTTTTGTCACTCATATTAGTCCTGCATTTAAAATTTTATAATTCAGACCATTTTAAAATTTCAACATTTTTGATACTTAGGTAAGGGTCCCCCTTATAATTTATACGAAAACTTTGTTTCGCCATAACTCTTTAAAAACCAATCAATTTTTTCGGAAAAATGACATTTTGTTTATGTTTTGTCACTCTTATTAATCCTGCATTTAAAATTGTTGAATTCAGACAATTTTAAAATTTCAAAATTTTTGATGTTTAAGTAAGGGTCTCCCCTTATTACATTTTACGAAAACTTTGTTTCTCCATTACTTTGTTAAAAATCAATTATTTTTCCCAAAACTGATATTTTTTTATGTTTTGTCACTCATATTAGTCCTGCATTTAAAATTGTATAATTCAGACCATTTTAAAATTTCAACATATTTGATACTTAGGTAAGGGTCCCCCTTTATAATTTATACGAAAACTTTGTTTCGCCATAACTCTGTAAAAAACCAATCAATTTTTCCGAAAAATTACATTTTGTTTATGTTTTGTCACTCTTATTAATCCTGCATTTAAAATTGTTCAATTCAGACCATTTTAAAATTTCAACATTTTTGATGTTTAAGTAAGGGTCTCCCCTTATTACATTTTACGAAAACTTTGTTTCTCCATTACTTTGTTAAAAATCAATTATTTTTCCCAAAAACTGATATTTTTTTATGTTTTGTCACTCATATTAGTCCTGCATTTAAAATTTTATAATTCAGACCATTTTAAAATTTCAACATTTTGTTTATGTTGAAAGTTTTAAAATTTCAAAATTTTTGATGTTTAAGTAAGGGTCCCCCTTATTACATTTTACGAAAACTTTGTTTCTCCATTACTTTGTTAAAAATCAATTATTTTTCCCAAAAACTGATATTTTTTATGTTTTGTCACTCATATTAGTCCTGCATTTAAAATTGTTCAATTCAGACCATTTTAAAATTTCAACATTTTGTTTATGTTTTGTCACTCATATTAGTCCTGCATTTAAAATTTTATAATTCAGACCATTTTAAAATTTCAACATTTTTGATGTTTAAGTAAGGGTCTCCCCTTATTACATTTTACGAAAACTTTGTTTTTCCATTACTTTGTTACAAATCAATTATTTTTCCCGAAAACTTATATTTTTTTATGTTTTGTCACTCATATTAGTCCTGCATTTGATACTTAGGTAAGGGTCCCCCTTTATAATTTTTAGGAAAACTTTGTTTCGCCATAACTCTTTTAAAAACCAATCAATTTTTCCGAAAAATTACATTTTGTTTATGTTTTGTCACTCTTATTAGTCCTGCATTTAAAATTGTTCAATTCAGACCATTTTAAAATTTCAACATTTTTGATGTTTAAGTAAGGGTCTCCCCTTATTACATTTTACGAAAACTTTGTTTTTCCATTACTTTGTTAAAAATCAATTATTTTTCCCGAAAACTGATATTTTTTTATGTTTTGTCACTCATATTAGTCCTGCATTTAAAATTTTATAATTCAGACCATTTTAAAATTTCAACATTTTGTTTATGTGTTGTCACTCTTATTAATCCTGCATTTAAAATTGTTGAATTCAGACAATTTTAAAATTTCAAAATTTTTGATGTTTAAGTAAGGGTCTCCCCTTATTACATTTTACGAAAACTTTGTTTCTCCATTACTTTGTTAAAAATCAATTATTTTTCCCAAAAACTGATATTTTTTTATGTTTTGTCACTCATATTAGTCCTGCATTTAAAATTTTATAATTCAGACCATTTTAAAATTTCAACATTTTGTTTATGTGTTGTCACTCTTATTAATCCTGCATTTAAAATTGTTGAATTCAGACAATTTTAAAATTTCAAAATTTTTGATGTTTAAGTAAGGGTCTCCCTTATTACATTTTACGAAAACTTTGTTTCTCCATTACTTTGTTAAAAATCAATTATTTTTCCCAAAAACTGATATTTTTTTATGTTTTGTCACTCATATTAGTCCTGCATTTAAAATTATATAATTCAGACCATTTTAAAATTTCAACATTTTGTTTATGTGTTGTCACTCTTATTAATCCTGCATTTCAAATTGTTGAATTCAGACAATTTTAAAATTTCAAAATTTTTGATGTTTAAGTAAGGGTCTCCCCTTATTACATTTTACGAAAACTTTGTTTCTCCATTACTTTGTTAAAAATCAATTATTTTTCCCAAAAACTGATATTTTTTTATGTTTTGTCACTCATATTAGTCCTGCATTTAAAATTGTATAATTCAGACCATTTTAAAATTTCAACATTTTTGATACTTAGGTAAGGGTCCCCCTTTATAATTTATACGAAAACTTTGTTTCGCCATAACTCTTTTAAAAACCAATCAATTTTTTCGAAAAATAATACATTTTGTTTATGTTTTGTCACTCTTATTAATCCTGCATTTAAAATTGTTCAATTCAGACCATTTTAAAATTTCAACATTTTTGATGTTTAAGTAAGGGTCTCCCCTTATTACATTTTACGAAAACTTTGTTTCTCCATTACTTTGTTAAAAATCAATTATTTTTCCCAAAAACTGATATTTTTTTTATGTTTTGTCACTCATATTAGTCCTGCATTTAAAATTGTATAATTCAGACCATTTTAAAATTTCAACATTTTTGATACTTAGGTAAGGATCCCCCTTTATAATTTATACGAAAACTTTGTTTCGCCATAACTCTTTAAAAACCAATCAATTTTTCCGAAAAATTACATTTTGTTTATGTTTTGTCACTCTTATTAATCCTGCATTTAAAATTGTTCAATTCAGACCATTTTAAAATTTCAACATTTTTGATGTTTAAGTAAGGGTCTCCCCTTATTACATTTTACGAAAACTTTGTTTCTCCATTACTTTGTTAAAAATCAATTATTTTTCCCAAAAACTGATATTTTTTTATGTTTTGTCACTCATATTAGTCCTGCATTTAAAATTTTATAATTCAGACCATTTTAAAATTTCAACATTTTGTTTATGTGTTGTCACTCTTATTAATCCTGCATTTAAAATTGTTGAATTCAGACAATTTTAAAATTTCAAAATTTTTGATGTTTAAGTAAGGGTCTCCCCTTATTACATTTTACGAAAACTTTGTTTCTCCATTACTTTGTTAAAAATCAATTATTTTTCCCAAAAACTGATATTTTTTTATGTTTTGTCACTCATATTAGTCCTGCATTTAAAATTTTATAATTCAGACCATTTTAAAATTTCAACATTTTGTTTATGTGTTGTCACTCTTATTAATCCTGCATTTCAAATTGTTGAATTCAGACAATTTTAAAATTTCAAAATTTTTGATGTTTAAGTAAGGGTCTCCCCTTATTACATTTTACGAAAACTTTGTTTCTCCATTACTTTGTTAAAAATCAATTATTTTTCCCAAAAACTGATATTTTTTTTATGTTTTGTCACTCATATTAGTCCTGCATTTAAAATTGTATAATTCAGACCATTTTAAAATTTCAACATTTTTGATACTTAGGTAAGGGTCCCCCTTTATAATTTATACGAAAACTTTGTTTCGCCATAACTCTTTTAAAAAACCAATCAATTTTTTCCGAAAAATTACATTTTGTTTATGTTTTGTCACTCTTATTAATCCTGCATTTAAAATTGTTCAATTCAGACCATTTTAAAATTTCAACATTTTTGATGTTTAGGTAAGGGTCTCCCCTTATTACATTTTACGAAAACTTTGTTTCTCCATTACTTTGTTAAAAATCAATTATTTTTCCCAAAAACTGATATTTTTTTATGTTTTGTCACTCATATTAGTCCTGCATTTAAAATTTTATAATTCAGACCATTTTAAAATTTCAACATTTTTGATACTTAGGTAAGGGTCCCCCTTTATAATTTATACGAAAACTTTGTTTCGCCATAACTCTGTAAAAAACCAATCAATTTTTTGCCGAAAAATTACACTTTGTTTATGTTTTGTCACTCTTATTAATCCTGCATTTAAAATTGTTCAATTCAGACAATTTTAAAATTTCAACATTTTTGATGTTTAAGTAAGGGTCTCCCTTATTACATTTTACGAAAACTTTGTTTCTCCATTACTTTGTTAAAAATCAATTATTTTTCCCAAAAACTGATATTTTTTTATGTTTTGTCACTCATATTAGTCCTGCATTTAAAATTATATAATTCAGACCATTTTAAAATTTCAACATTTTGTTTATGTGTTGTCACTCTTATTAATCCTGCATTTAAAATTGTTGAATTCAGACAATTTTAAAATTTCAAAATTTTTGATGTTTAAGTAAGGGTCTCCCCTTATTACATTTTACGAAAACTTTGTTTCTCCATTACTTTGTTAAAAATCAATTATTTTTCCCAAAAACTGATATTTTTTTTATGTTTTGTCACTCATATTAGTCCTGCATTTAAAATTATATAATTCAGACCATTTTAAAATTTCAACATTTTGTTTATGTGTTGTCACTCTTATTAATCCTGCATTTCAAATTGTTGAATTCAGACAATTTTAAAATTTCAAAATTTTTGATGTTTAAGTAAGGGTCTCCCCTTATTACATTTTACGAAAACTTTGTTTCTCCATTACTTTGTTAAAAATCAATTATTTTTCCCAAAAACTGATATTTTTTTATGTTTTGTCACTCATATTAGTCCTGCATTTAAAATTGTTTAATTCAGACCATTTTAAAATTTCAACATTTTTGATACTTAGGTAAGGGTCCCCCCTTATAATTTTTACGAAAACTTTGTTTCGCCATAACTCTTTAAAAAACCAATCAATTTTTCCGAAAAATTACATTTTGTTTATGTTTTGTCACTCTTATTAATCCTGCATTTAAAATTGTTCAATTCAGACCATTTTAAAATTTCAACATTTTTGATGTTTAAGTAAGGGTCTCCCCTTATTACATTTTACGAAAACTTTGTTTCTCCATTACTTTGTTAAAAATCAATTATTTTTCCCAAAAACTGATATTTTTTTTATGTTTTGTCACTCATATTAGTCCTGCATTTAAAATTATATAATTCAGACCATTTTAAAATTTCAACATTTTGTTTATGTGTTGTCACTCTTATTAATCCTGCATTTCAAATTGTTGAATTCAGACCATTTTAAAATTTCAAAATTTTTGATGTTTAAGTAAGGGTCTCCCCTTATTACATTTTACGAAAACTTTGTTTCTCCATTACTTTGTTAAAAATCAATTATTTTTCCAAAAATTTTTTTTTTTTTTTTTTTGTCACTCATATTAGTCCTGCATTTAAAATTTATAATTCAGACCATTTTAAAATTTCAACATTTTTGTTTTAGTGTTGTCACATCTTACAAAACTAATTGTTTCTCCATTACTTTGTTAAAAATCAATTAATTTTCCCAAAACTGATATTTTTTGCATTTAAATTTATACATTTTGTTTATGTTTTGTCACTCTTATTAATCCTGCATTTAAAATTTTATAATTCAGACCATTTTAAAATTTCAACATTTTTGATGTTTAAGTAAGGGTCTCCCCTTATTACATTTTACGAAAACTTTGTTTCTCCATTACTTTGTTAAAAATCAATTATTTTTCCCGAAAACTTATATTTTTTATGTTTTGTCACTCATATTAGTCCTGCATTTAAAATTTTATAATTTAGACCATTTTAAAATTTCAACATTTTGTTTATGTTTGTCACTCTTATTATCCCATTTCAAATTGTTCAATCAATTTTAAAATTTCAAAATTTTTGATGTTTAAGTAAGGGTCTCCCCTTATTACATTTTACGAAAACTTTGTTTCTCCATTACTTTGTTAAAAATCAATTATTTTTCCCAAAAACTGATATTTTTTTATGTTTTGTCACTCATATTAGTCCTGCATTTAAAATTGTATAATTCAGACCATTTTAAAATTTCAACATTTTTGATACTTAGGTAAGGGTCCCCCTTTATAATTTATACGAAAACTTTGTTTCGCCATAACTCTGTAAAAAACCAATCAATTTTTTTGCCAAAAAATTACACTTTGTTTATGTTTTGTCACTCTTATTAATCCTGCATTTAAAATTGTTCAATTCAGACAATTTTAAAATTTCAAAATTTTTGATGTTTAAGTAAGGGTCTCCCCTTATTACATTTTACGAAAACTTTGTTTATCCATTACTTTGTTAAAAATCAAATATTTTTCCCAAAAACTGATATTTTTTTTATGTTTTGTCACTCATATTAGTCCTGCATTTAAAATTATATAATTCAGACCATTTTAAAATTTCAACATTTTGTTTATGTGTTGTCACTCTTATTAATCCTGCATTTCAAATTGTTTAATTCAGACAATTTTAAAATTTCAAAATTTTTGATGTTTAAGTAAGGGTCTCCCCTTATTACATTTTGCGAAAACTTTGTTTCTCCATTACTTTGTTAAAAATCAAATATTTTTCCCAAAAACTGATATTTTTTTTTGTTTTGTCACTCATATTAGTCCTGCATTTAAAATTATATAATTCAGACCATTTTAAAATTTCAACATTTTGTTTATGTGTTGTCACTCTTATTAATCCTGCATTTCAAATTGTTGAATTCAGACAATTTTAAAATTTCAAAATTTTTGATGTTTAAGTAAGGGTCTCCCCTTATTACATTTTACGAAAACTTTGTTTCTCCATTACTTTGTTAAAAATCAAATATTTTTCCCAAAAACTGATATTTTTTTATGTTTTGTCACTCATATTAGTCCTGCATTTAAAATTATATAATTCAGACCATTTTAAAATTTCAACATTTTTGATACTTAGGTAAGGGTCCCCTTTATAATTTATACGAAAACTTTGTTTCACCATAACTCTTTTAAAAACCAATCAATTTTTTCCGAAAAATTACATTTTGTTTATGTTTTGTCACTCTTATTAATCCTGCATTTAAAATTGTTCAATTCAGACCATTTTAAAATTTCAACATTTTTGATGTTTAAGTAAGGGTCTCCCCTTATTACATTTTACGAAAACTTTGTTTCTCCATTACTTTGTTAAAAATCAATTATTTTTCCCAAAAACTGATATTTTTTTATGTTTTGTCACTCATATTAGTCCTGCATTTAAAATTTTAATTCAGACCATTTTAAAATTTCAACATTTTTGATACTTGGTAAGGGTCCTCTTTTATAATTTAAGAAAACTTTGTTTCGCCATTATCTAAAAAACCAACAATTTTTAAAATAATTTGTTTATGTTTTGTCACTCTTATTAATCCTGCATTTAAAATTGTTCAATTCAGACCATTTTAAAATTTCAACATTTTTGATGTTTAAGTAAGGGTCTCCCCTTATTACATTTTACGAAAACTTTGTTTCTCCATTACTTTGTTAAAAATCAATTATTTTTCCCAAAAACTGAAATTTTTTTTATGGTTTGTCACTCATATTAGTCCTGCATTTAAAATTTTAAAAATTTCAACATTTTGTTTATGTTTGTCACTCTTATTAATCCTGCATTTAAAATTGTTGAATTCAGACCAATTTTAAAATTTCAACATTTTTGATGTTTAAGGAAAGGGCCTCCCTATTACATTTTACGAAAACTTTGGGTTCCCATTACTTTGTTAAAAATCAATTATTTTTCCCAAAACTGATTTTTTTATGTTTTGTCACCCTTATAACGATCTTTAAAAACCCCAAATCAATTTTTCCGCAAAAATTACACTTTTGTTTATGTTTTGTCACTCTTATTAATCCTGCATTTAAAATTGTTGAATTCAGACCATTTTAAAATTTCAACATTTTTGATGTTTAAGTAAGGGTCTCCCCTTATTACATTTTACGAAAACTTTGTTTCTCCATTACTTTGTTAAAAATCAATTATTTTTCCCAAAAACTGATATTTTGTTTATGTTTTGTCACTCATATTAGTCCTGCATTTTATATTGTTTAATTCAGACCATTTTAAAATTTCAACATTTTTGATACTTAGGTAAGGGTCCCCCTTTATAATTTTAAGGAAAACTTTGTTTCGCAATAACTCTTTTAAAAACCAATCAATTTTTCCGAAAAATTACATTTTGTTTATGTTTTGTCACTCTTATTAATCCTGCATTTAAAATTGTTGAATTCAGACAACTTTAAAATTTCAACATTTTCGATGTTTAAGTAAGGGTCTCCCCTTATTACATATTACGAAAACTTTGTTTCTCCATTACTTTGTTAAAAATCAATTATTTTTCCCAAAAACTGATATTTTTTTTTGTTTTGTCACTCATATTAGTCCTGCATTTAAAATTGTATAATTCAGACCATTTTAAAATTTCAACATTTTGTTTATGTGTTGTCACTCTTATTAATCCTGCATTTAAAATTGTTGAATTCAGACAACTTTAAAATTTCAAAATTTTCGATGTTTAAGTAAGGGTCTCCCCTTATTACATTTTACGAAAACTTTGTTTCTCCATTACTTTGTTAAAAATCAATTATTTTTCACAAAAACTGATATTTTTTTTATGTTTTGTCACTCATATTAGTCCTGCATTTAAAATTGTATAATTCAGACCATTTTAAAATTTCAACATTTTTGATACTTAGGTAAGGGTCCCCCTTAAAATATAAATTAATGAAAACTTTGTTTTGCCATAACTCTGTAAAAACCAATCGATTTTTTGCCGAAAAAAACATTTGACACTTTGTTTATGTTTTGTCACTCTTATTAATCCTGCATTTAAAATTGTTCAATTCAAACCATTTTAAAATTTCAACATTTTTGATGTTTAAGTAAGGGTCTCCCCTTATTACATTTTACGAAAACTTTGTTTCTGCATTAATTTGTTAAAAATCAATTATTTTTCCCAAAATCTGATATTTTTTTATGTTTTGTCACTCATATTAGTCCTGCAATTTAAAATTTTTCAATTCAGACCATTTTAAAATTTCAACATTTTTGATACTTAGGTAAGGGTCCCCCCTTATAATTTTTACGAAAACTTTGTTTCACCATAACTCTTTCAAAAACCAATCGATTTTTTCGAAAAATTACATTTTGTTTATGTTTTGTCACTCTTATTAATCCTGCATTTAAAATTGTTCAATTCAGACCATTTTAAAATTTCAACATTTTTGATGTTTAAGTAAGGGTCTCCCCTTATTACATTTTACGAAAACTTTGTTTCTCCATTACTTTGTTAAAAATCAATTATTTTTCCCAAAAACTGATATTTTTTTTATGTTTTGTCACTCATATTAGTCCTGCATTTAAAATTGTATAATTCAGACCATTTTAAAATTTCAACATTTTTGATACTTAGGTAAGGGTCCCCCTTTATAATTTATACGAAAACTTTGTTTCGCCATAACTCTGTAAAAAACCAATCAATTTTTTGCCGAAAAATGACACTTTGTTTATGTTTTGTCACTCTTATTAATCCTGCATTTAAAATTGTTGAATTCAGACCATTTTAAAATTTCAACATTTTTGATGTTTAAGTAAGGGTCTCCCCTTATTACATTTTACGAAAACTTTGTTTCTCCATTACTTTGTTAAAAATCAATTATTTTTCCCAAAAACTGATATTTTGTTTATGTTTTGTCACTCATATTAGTCCTGCATTTAAAATTTTATAATTCAGACCATTTTAAAATTTCAACATTTTTGATGTTACTCTAATTAAGGATCCCCATTGTTGAATTTTACAATTTTAAAATCTTTGTTTTAAGAGGCCCTTATTACTTTTTAAAAACTTTGTTTCTCCATTTCTTTGTTAAAAATCAATTATTTTTCCCAAAAACTGATATTTTTTTTATGTTTTGTCACTCATATTAATCCTGCATTTAAAATTGTATAATTCAGACCATTTTAAAATTTCAACATTTTTAAAAAATGATGTTTAAGTAAGGGTCCCCCTTATTACATTTTACGAAAACTTTGTTTCCCATAATTTTCCACTTTGTTAAAAAAACCAATCAATTTTTCCCAAAAATTGAACATTTTGTTTATGTTTTGTCACTCTTATTAATCCTGCATTTAAAATTGTTGAATTCAGACCATTTTAAAATTTCAAAATTTTGATGTTTAAGTAAGGGTCCCCCTTTATTACATTTTACGAAAACTTTGTTTCTCCATTACTTTGTTAAAAATCAATTAATTTTCCCAAAAACTGATATTTTTTTTATGTTTTGTCACTCATATTAGTCCTGCATTTAAAATTGTTTAATTCAGACCATTTTAAAATTTCAACATTTTTGATACTTAGGTAAGGGTCCCCCTTTAATTTTTGAAAAACTTTGTTTTACCATAACTCTTTAAAACAATCGATTTTTCGAAAATACTTTTGTTTATGTTTTGTCACTCTTATTAATCAATTCAATCCATTTTAAAATTTCAACATTTTTGATGTTTAAGTAAGGGTCTCCCCTTATTACATTTTACGAAAACTTGGTTTCTCCATTACTTTGTTAATAATCAATTATTTTTCCGAAAAACTGATATTTTTTTTATGTTTTGTCACTCATATAAGTCCTGCATTTTAAAATTTTTCTAATTCAGACCATTTTAAAATTTCAACATTTTTGATACTTAGGTAAGGGTCCCCCTTATAATTTTTACGAAAACTTTGTTTCACCATAACTCTGTAAAAACCAATCAATTTTTCCCAAAAATTACATTTTGTTTATGTTTTGTCACTCTTATTAATCCTGCATTTAAAATTGTTCAATTCAGACCATTTTAAAATTTCAACATTTTTGATGTTTAAGTAAGGGTCTCCCCTATTACATTTTACGAAAACTTTGTTTCCCATTCTTTGTTAAAAATCAATTATTTTTCCGAAAAACTGATATTTTTTTTATGTTTTGTCACTCATATAAGTCCTGCATTTAAAATTGTTGAATTCAGACAATTTTAAAATTTCAACATTTTTGATGTTTAAGTACGGGTCTCCCCTTATTACATTTCACGAAAACTTTGTTTCTCCATTACTTTGTTAAAAATCAATTATTTTTCACAAAAGCTGAAATTTTTTTATGTTTTGTCACTCTTATTAGTCCTGCATTTAAAATTGTATAATTCAGACCATTTTAAAATTTCAACATTTTTGATACTTAGGTAAGGGTCCCCCTTTATAATTTATACGAAAACTTTGTTTCGCCATAACTCTGTAAAAAACCAATCAATTTTTTGCCGAAAAATGACACTTTGTTTATGTTTTGTCACTCTTATTAATCCTGCATTTAAAATTGTTCAATTCAGACCATTTTAAAATTTCAACATTTTTGATGTTTAAGTAAGGGTCTCCCCTTATTACATTTCACGAAAACTTTGTTTCTCCATTACTTTGTTAAAAATCAATTATTTTTCACAAAAGCTGAAATTTTTTTATGTTTTGTCACTCTTATTAATCCTGCATTTAAAATTGTTCTATTCAGACCATTTTAAAATTTCAACATTTTTGATGTTTAGGTAAGGGTCCCCCTTTATAATTTATACGAAAACTTTGTTTCGCCATAACTCTTTAAAAAACCAATCAATTTTTTAATGACACTTTGTTTATGTTTTGTCACTCTTATTAATCCTGCATTTAAAATTGTTCTATTCAGACCATTTTAAAATTTCAACATTTTTGATGTTTAGGTAAGGGTCTCCCCTTATTACATTTTACGAAAACTTTGTTTCTCCATTACTTTGTTAAAAATCAATTATTTTTCCCAAAAACTGAAATTTTTTTATGTTTTGTCACTCATATTAGTCCTGCAATTTAAAATTTTTCAATTCAGACCATTTTAAAATTTCAACATTTTTGATACTTAGGTAAGGGTCCCCCCTTATAATTTTTACGAAAACTTTGTTTCACCATAACTCTTTCAAAAAACAATATTTTTCCGAAAAATTACATTTTGTTTATGTTTTGTCACTCTTATTAATCCTGCATTTAAAATTGTTCAATTCAGACCATTTAAAATTTCAAATTTTGTTTAAGTAAGGGTCCCCTTATTACATTTTACAAAACTTTGTTTCCATTACTTGTTAAAAATCAATTATTCAACTTTTTTTTATGTTTTGTCACTCATATTAGTCCGCATTTAAAATTGTTCAGACCATTTTAAAATTTCAACATTTTTGATGTTTAAGTAAGGGTCTCCCCTTATTACATTTTACGAAAACTTTGTTTCTCCATTACTTTGTTAAAAATCAATTATTTTTCCCAAAAACTGATATTTTTTTATGTTTTGTCACTCATATTAGTCCTGCATTTAAAATTGTATAATTCAGACCATTTTAAAATTTCAACATTTTTGATACTTAGGTAAGGATCCCCCTTTATAATTTATACGAAAACTTTGTTTCGCCATAACTCTGTAAAAAACCAATCAATTTTTTGCCGAAAAATGACACTTTGTTTATGTTTTGTCACTCTTATTAATCCTGCATTTAAAATTGTTGAATTCAGACCATTTTAAAATTTCAAAATTTTTGATGTTTAAGTAAGGGTCTCCCCTTATTACATTTTACGAAAACTTTGTTTATCCATTACTTTGTTAAAAATCAATTATTTTTCCCAAAAACTGATATTTTTTTATGTTTTGTCACTCATATTAGTCCTGCATTTAAAATTGTTCAATTCAGACCATTTTAAAATTTCAACATTTTTGATACTTAGGTAAGGGTCCCCCCTTATAATTTATACGAAAACTTTGTTTCGCCATAACTCTTGTTAAAAACCAATCAATTTTTTTGCCGAAAAATTACATTTTGTTTATGTTTTGTCACTCTTATTAATCCTGCATTTAAAATTGTTCAATTCAGACCATTTTAAAATTTCAACATTTTTGATGTTTAAGTAAGGGTCTCCCCTTATTACATTTTACGAAAACTTTGTTTCTCCATTACTTTGTTAAAAATCAAATATTTTTCCCAAAAACTGATATTTTTTTATGTTTTGTCACTCATATTAGTCCTGCATTTAAAATTAGACCATTTTAAAATTTCAACATTTTGTTTATGTGTTGTCACTCTTATTAATCCTGCATTTCAAATTGTTGAATTCAGACAATTTTAAAATTTCAAAATTTTTGATGTTTAAGTAAGGGTCTCCCCTTATTACATTTTACGAAAACTTTGTTTCTCCATTACTTTGTTAAAAATCAATTATTTTTCCCAAAAACTGATATTTTTTTTATGTTTTGTCACTCATATTAGTCCTGCATTTAAAATTTTATAATTCAGACCATTTTAAAATTTCAACATTTTGTTTATGTGTTGTCACTCTTATTAATCCTGCATTTAAAATTGTTGAATTCAGACAATTTTAAAATTTCAACATTTTTGATGTTTAAGTAAGGGTCTCCCCTTATTACATTTTACGAAAACTTTGTTTCTCCATTACTTTGTTAAAAATCAATTATTTTTCCCAAAAACTGATATTTTTTTATGTTTTGTCACTCATATTAGTCCTGCATTTAAAATTGTATAATTCAGACCATTTTAAAATTTCAACATTTTTGATACTTAGGTAAGGATCCCCCTTTATAATTTATACGAAAACTTTGTTTCGCCATAACTCTGTAAAAAACCAATCAATTTTTTCCGAAAAATGACACTTTGTTTATGTTTTGTCACTCTTATTAATCCTGCATTTAAAATTGTTCAATTCAGACCATTTTAAAATTTCAACATTTTTGATGTTTAAGTAAGGGTCTCCCCTTATTACATTTTACGAAAACTTTGTTTCTCCATTACTTTGTTAAAAATCAATTATTTTTCCCAAAAACTGATATTTTTTTTATGTTTTGTCACTCATATTAGTCCTGCATTTAAAATTTTATAATTCAGACCATTTTAAAATTTCAACATTTTTGATACTTAGGTAAGGGTCCCCTTTATAATTTATACGAAAACTTTGTTTCGCCATAACTCTGTAAAAAACCAATCAATTTTTTGCCGAAAAATTACATTTTGTTTATGTTTTGTCACTCTTATTAATCCTGCATTTAAAATTGTTCAATTCAGACCATTTTAAAATTTCAACATTTTTGATGTTTAAGTAAGGGTCTCCCCTTATTACATTTTACGAAAACTTTGTTTCTCCATTACTTTGTTAAAAATCAATTATTTTTCCCAAAAACTGAAATTTTTTTTATGTTTTGTCACTCATATTAGTCCTGCAATTAAAATTTTTCAATTCAGACCATTTTAAAATTTCAACATTTTTGATACTTAGGTAAGGGTCCCCCCTTATAATTTTTACGAAAACTTTGTTTCACCATAACTCTTTCAAAAACCAATCGATTTTTCCGAAAAATTACATTTTGTTTATGTTTTGTCACTCTTATTAATCCTGCATTTAAAATTGTTCAATTCAGACCATTTTAAAATTTCAACATTTTTGATGTTTAAGTAAGGGTCTCCCCTTATTACATTTTACGAAAACTTTGTTTCTCCATTACTTTGTTAAAAATCAATTATTTTTCCCAAAAACTGATATTTTTTTTATGTTTTGTCACTCATATTAGTCCTGCATTTAAAATTTTATAATTCAGACCATTTTAAAATTTCAACATTTTGTTTATGTGTTGTCACTCTTATTAATCCTGCATTTCAAATTGTTGAATTCAGACAATTTTAAAATTTCAAAATTTTTGATGTTTAAGTAAGGGTCTCCCCTTATTACATTTTACGAAAACTTTGTTTCTCCATTACTTTGTTAAAAATCAATTATTTTTCCCAAAAACTGATATTTTTTTATGTTTTGTCACTCATATTAGTCCTGCATTTAAAATTGTATAATTCAGACCATTTTAAAATTTCAACATTTTTGATACTTAGGTAAGGATCCCCCTTTATAATTTATACGAAAACTTTGTTTCGCCATAACTCTGTAAAAAACCAATCAATTTTTTGCCGAAAAATGACACTTTGTTTATGTTTTGTCACTCTTATTAATCCTGCATTTAAAATTGTTCAATTCAGACCATTTTAAAATTTCAACATTTTTGATGTTTAAGTAAGGGTCTCCCCTTATTACATTTTACGAAAACTTTGTTTCTCCATTACTTTGTTAAAAATCAATTATTTTTCCCAAAAACTGAAATTTTGTTTATGTTTTGTCACTCATATTAGTCCTGCAATTAAAATTTTTTAATTCAGACCATTTTAAAATTTCAACATTTTTGATACTTAGGTAAGGGTCCCCCCTTATAATTTTTACGAAAACTTTGTTTCACCATAACTCTTTCAAAAACCAATCGATTTTTTCGAAAAATTACATTTTGTTTATGTTTTGTCACTCTTATTAATCCTGCATTTAAAATTGTTCAATTCAGACCATTTTAAAATTTCAACATTTTTGATGTTTAAGTAAGGGTCTCCCCTTATTACATTTTACGAAAACTTTGTTTCTCCATTACTTTGTTAAAAATCAATTATTTTTCCCAAAAACTGATATTTTTTTTATGTTTTGTCACTCATATTAGTCCTGCATTTAAAATTGTATAATTCAGACCATTTTAAAATTTCAACATTTTTGATACTTAGGTAAGGATCCCCCTTTATAATTTTTACGAAAACTTTGTTTCAAACCAACTAAAAACCAATCAATTTTTTCCGAAAAATTACATTTTGTTTATGTTTTGTCACTCTTATTAATCCTGCATTTAAAATTGTTGAATTCAGACAATTTTAAAATTTCAAAATTTTTGATGTTTAAGTAAGGGTCTCCCCTTATTACATTTTACGAAAACTTTGTTTCTCCATTACTTTGTTAAAAATCAATTATTTTTCCCAAAACTGATATTTTTTTTATGTTTTGTCACTCATATTAGTCCTGCATTTAAAATTGTATAATTCAGACCATTTTAAAATTTCAACATTTTTGATACTTAGGTAAGGATCCCCCTTTATAATTTATACGAAAACTTTGTTTCGCCATAACTCTGTAAAAAACCAATCAATTTTTTGCCGAAAAATGACACTTTGTTTATGTTTTGTCACTCTTATTAATCCTGCATTTAAAATTGTTCAATTCAGACCATTTTAAAATTTCAACATTTTTGATGTTTAAGTAAGGGTCTCCCCTTATTACATTTTACGAAAACTTTGTTTCTCCATTACTTTGTTAAAAATCAATTATTTTTCCCAAAAACTGAAATTTTTTTATGTTTTGTCACTCATATTAGTCCTGCAAATTAAAATTTTTAATTCAGTCCATTTTAAAATTTCAACATTTTTGATACTTAGGTAAGGGTCCCCCTTATAATTTTTACGAAAACTTTGTTTCACCATAACTCTTTCAAAAACCAATCGATTTTTTCGAAAAATTACATTTTGTTTATGTTTTGTCACTCTTATTAATCCTGCATTTAAAATTGTTCAATTCAGACCATTTTAAAATTTCAACATTTTTGATGTTTAAGTAAGGGTCTCCCCTTATTACATTTTACGAAAACTTTGTTTCTCCATTACTTTGTTAAAAATCAATTATTTTTCCCAAAATCTGATATTTTTTTTTTATGTTTTGTCACTATATTATATTTTATTCAGACCATTTAAAATTTTTTGTTTATGTGTTGTCACTCTTATTAATCCTGCATTTCAAATTGTTGAATTCAGACAATTTTAAAATTTCAAAATTTTTGATGTTTAAGTAAGGGTCTCCCCTTATTACATCTCACGAAAACTTTGTTTCTCCATTACTTTGTTAAAAATCAATTATTTTTCCCAAAAACTGATATTTTTTTTTATGTTTTGTCACTCATATTAGTCCTGCATTTAAAATTGTATAATTCAGACCATTTCAAAATTTCAACATATTTGATACTTAGGTAAGGATCCCCCTTTATAATTTATACGAAAACTTTGTTTCGCCATAACTCTGTAAATAACCAATCAATTTTTTGCCGAAAAATGACACTTTGTTTATGTTTTGTCACTCTTATTAATCCTGCATATAAAATTGTTCAATTCAGACCATTTTAAAATTTCAACATTTTTGATACTTAGGTAAGGGTCCCCCCTTATAATTTTTACGAAAACATTGTTTCACCAAAACTCTTTCAAAAACCAATCGATTTTTTCGAAAAATTACATTTTGTTTATGTTTTGTCACTCTTTTTAATCCTGCATTTAAAATTGTTCAATTCAGACCATTTTAAAATTTCAACATTTTTGATGTTTAAGTAAGGGTCTCCCCTTATTACATCTCACGAAAACTTTGTTTCTCCATTACTTTGTTAAAAATCAATTATTTTTCCCAAAAACTGATATTTTTTTTTATGTTTTGTCACTCATATTAGTCCTGCATTTAAAATTGTATAATTCAGACCATTTCAAAATTTCAACATATTTGATACTTAGGTAAGGATCCCCCTTTATAATTTATACGAAAACTTTGTTTCGCCATAACTCTGTAAATAACCAATCAATTTTTTGCCGAAAAATGACACTTTGTTTATGTTTTGTCACTCTTATTAATCCTGCATTTAAAATTGTTCAATTCAGACAATTTTAAAATTTCAACATTTTTGATGTTTAAGTAAGGGTCTCCCCTTATTACATCTCACGAAAACTTTGTTTCTCCATTACTTTGTTAAAAATCAATTATTTTTCCCAAAAACTGATATTTTTTTATGTTTTGTCACTCATATTAGTCCTGCATTTAAAATTTTTCAATTCAGACCATTTTAAAATTTCAACATTTTTAAACCAATTTTTCAAAAAAATTTGTTTATGTTTGTCACTCTTATTAATCCTTTTTATACAAATTTTTAAAATTTCAACATTTTTGATACTTAGGTAAGGGTCCCCTTATAATTTTTTACGAAAACTTTGTTTCGCCAAAACTCTTTAAAAAACCAATCGATTTTTTCGAAAAATGACATTTTGTTTATGTTTTGCCACTTTATTAATCCTGCATTTAAAATTGTTCAATTCAGACCATTTTAAAATTTCAACATTTTTGATGT